>VMDO01024315.1:0-28970 GCA_007922755.1 Pedetes capensis
GTCATGTGAAGCACCCCTTAGCCACCCCAATCCTCGTCCACATGGAGTTCGGGGGCTTTCTGGTTAGACAAATGTCTGTCTTTTTGGCAAGTTACTTAACTTCTGCAGGTCTCAGTTTCCTCATCTGCAAAATGGGAGCATTCATGGAACTGACTCGGCTGTTTCAGGGACTCCATTAGGCTAAAGCAGAGGGTCCAGCTGGGTGCCTGGCACACTCTGCACTCAGATAGACAGGGGTTCAAATCCAGCCCCAATGTGGATTTGCTATGTGACCCTGAAAAATAACCACCTTGAGCTGGGCACGGTGGCACATGCCTGTAATCTCAGCGGCTCGGGAGGCGGAGGCAGGAGGGTCACAAGTTCGAGACCAGAGGCAGTCTGCGTAACTTAGTGAGACCCTGTCTCAAAAAGTAAAAAAAAAAAAAAATGGGCTGAGGGTGCAGCTCAGTGGTCCAGCACTTGCAGAGCAGGCAAGCGCGAGGCCCTGGGTTCAACCCCCAGTACTGCAAAATAAATAAATAAATAAATAAAATAACCACCTTGCAGAGCCCCAGTGGCCCCACAGTAGAGTGGGGTATTGACAGTCCCCACCTCAGCGTCTTGGAGGGAGGATAAAGAACTCCTGGTATAAACCAGACACATTGCAGGGGCCAGGGATCAGTGGTTCCTTCTTAGTCCCCTTTCCCTCTCTCCACAGCAGTGTCTCTTAGGGCCTCTTACTCACCAGGCAGACCTGAGAACCCCAAATTGCCCTCAGGCTCTTTGCTCTATTTTAGCTCCTTCCCCTATGCAGCCCTTTGGGCGCAAGGCACCCATAAGTGATCTGCACTGTGAGGGAGCCTGCAGCAGGCTTTCTCCTGCTAACAAGGGCAGCGAATGGGAGTAGAGAGCAAGGTCAGGTCACCATATCTCCCATCCCATCAGCCTTTATCCAGCAAAGAGGTCCAAACTGCAAGGATCTAAAACAGTGATCTGGCGGGGGGTGGGGGGGTGGCCTACTGGCAAGCCCTTGCCCAGCATGTGAGTCCCTTCCTTTCCCAGCACTCCAAAACAGAAAACATAAAATAGTGATCTATCCTAGCACTGGGGCTGGGATTTAGCTCAGTTGGTAGAGCACCGCTCTGCAGTCTCTGAGGTCCTGAGTTCAATTCCCAGCACTGCAAAAATGGGAGAAGGACCTGGCAATCCACTCCCAAGGCAACCCCAAAACAGTCAGCCATTGAAAACCCTGTGAGGGTCACTATGAGTCGGACACGACACAATGGCACCTAACAACAACAACAATAGCTTAGCACTACTGACAGAATGGCTCCTATGTCACATGAAGCATCCCTTAGCCACCCCAACCCTCGTCCACATGGGGTATGGGGGCTTTCTGGTTAGACAAATGTCTGTGCTTTTTGCAAGTTACTTAACTTCTGCAGGTTTCAGTTTCCTCATCTGCAAAATGGGAGCATTCATGGAACTGACTTGGCTGTTTCGGGGACTCGATTAGCTTAAGGCAGAAGGTCCAGTTGGGTGTCCGGCACACCCTGCATTCAGTAAGTGCCAGCCTCATTTCTTCAGCCCAGAACTCACCACGTTGGGTTATAATGAAATGTTTACTTGTCGTGGGCCTGGCAAGGGCAGAATCTTTTTTCTTGCTTACCCAGGTAGCATCCATGCCCCAGGACCTGGTAGAAGGTACTCAGCAAATTGTAAAGGGATGCCAAGGGCAGCTGGGGCTCAAGGGAGGTTAAGGAACCCACAAAGCGTAGAAGGAAGCGCAGGAGCAACCCCAGGACACCTTTCTCCTAGTCTGTGCTGGATGCACTGGCCAGCCTCGTGTCCACACTTGGCCCTGCTCTTGAGGAAACTGAGGCCCAGAAGTTGAGCTCACACCGCGGAGTGGATCCGGGACCCTGGCAGCCGCCCTTCGATCAATGTCCTCCCTCCGGAGTCCCGAGGCCCGGGCGTTTGCGCCCCAGGGAGGCGACTGCACTCCAGGGACGCAGAGCCGGGCTCGAACCCCGGACCGAGAAGGACTGTGCCCCAGCGCCTCGCGCCGCCGCCTCGATTCCCGCACCCACCTGGAGCTGTGGGCGGAAGCGGCTCCCGCGGCGGCCGAGCCACACGCCGAGGCCCAGGCCAAGCGCTGCGCCCAGCAGCACGGCGGGGGCGAGCAGCGCGGGCGCGGGCAGCCGCGCCTCCCGGCCCAGTAGCAGCCGCGCGTCGCTCGCGCAGGCCATCGGGGCCATCGGGGGCGCTCAGGCGTCCGGCTGGCCGCATCCCCGCCGCCACCGCGCGCGGCCCCCCAGCCCGTTCCCCGCCAGGTCGAGGACGCGGGACCCGGAGCCCCCGCGGCCCCGGCACGGCGCGCTCGCCAACTTTGGGGCCCGGGCAGACGCTTTCCCGGGCCTTGCTCCGGTCCACGCTCCGCCCGAGCCGAGGGAGGAGCCTGGGCTGCCGGCCCCAAACTTTGAGCCGCCCCTGCCCCAGCCCCGCGGCGCACAGAGCATGCCCGGCCAGAGGCGCGCCTTCCAGCGAGGAGGCTCCTCTGGGGACCCCGGGTTTACACCGCACCTCCTTGGTGCCTGGGGTGAAAGGGAGCCCCAGCCACCTAGTGGGGCGTTGCTGCTTTGCGTTTATCTAGGACTTTGGGTATGTACGCAGAGCGGTTAGCCTGGCGATCCCATTAACTTTCCAACACTGCAGGTGGGGCTATAGATGGCCTGGCCTGCCGAGCAAGGTCACAGAGACCCAATGCAGGTCCCACTCCCGCCTTGGCTCCTAAACTCTACCCATTGGTCTTCCTCGGCCACAGCCCGCCACTGCCTCTGATCCTGCTCCCTACGTGACTCCTGTTCTAATCCTGCTGTCTCCCAGTCCTTCCTCTTAAGACCATGTGCAGAGACTGTCACACCCAGGCCCCATAGATCTGAGACAATGTCTGATCACCTACTGACATGGTGTTTTCCAGGAATCCGCTGTGCTCCAGGGCCAGGCCAGAGAGGCACCGGCTGAGGCCCAGACACCGAGGCTCTTCCAGGCTGCGGGGAGATAATCAGAGGAGGTCACTGTTCTGTTCTTCCTTGAAGCAATCACTGAGCAGATGCTGGTCTCTGTCTAGGGTGCTGGCGCTGCAGCATGGGCACGTGGGTGTGCACAAACATACATGCACGCCTGCACACACGCCTACATTGCTTCCCCATGAGGGCATCTGCTTCCACAGGCAGAGCTGCTGTGCTTCCCATCTGGTGTCCAGCTTGGGTCTCCACTCTGTTTCACCATTTCCTCAACTACCCACCTGGGTGGGCAAGATGGGGGCTATTGTCTGACTTCTTCCTCCTTTCTATAGATGAAGAAACTGGTGGCTAGAAAGGAGAGGCGACTTGTTCAAAGTCTTACCACTGAGTAGGACAGAGTCCGCTCACACCTGCATCTCTCTGGCCTTAGGGCACAGGTCTGCTATGCTGTTGTTAGGTGCCGTCGAGTGGGCATCCGACTCATGGTGACCCTCATAGGGTTTTCAATGGCTGACTCTTTCGGGATTGCCTTGGGAGTGGATTGCCAGGCCCTTCTCCCATTTTTGCGGTGCTGGGAATTGAACTCGGGACCTCAGAGACTGCAGCACAGCACTCTACCCACTGAGCTAAATCCCAGCCCCTTCTGCTATGCAGAGTCATAAATGTTTCCTTCGAAAACTCTCTAAGGCTCCCGGGAATATCATTGGGGGCAACAGCCTTGCGCTTTATGACTATTATTTCCTTAGATGCTCAGGTATGGGTTTTAAAAGTATAAAATATAGGTGCAGTGGCTACTCAGGTGAGGCAGATCACTTCAGTCCAGGGGTTCAAGGCCAGCCTGGGTAACATATTAAGACCCATCTCAAAAAATAAAAGTAGGCACTAGTAGATGTCATGTTCTTTGCATTTTTCCTAATTGTAAAGTTGTTTGAATATTAGAATCATTACTCCCTACACATAATATTGATGCTCCAAGAAGATGCCTGGTCTTTAGCGTTTGGCTTTGCCACACCCCTGGCATGCTGCAGGGTACCACAAGGGCAGAGTATCCAGTGTGGGAAGCTCAGCCTTCTTAGATCCTCAGACGCCACGGCCTTGTCCATGTCAGGTCAGGAAAGGCCTGTCCTTGGAGGAGAAAGGAGATGAGGGGCTGCTAGATGCCAGGCTCCGTGGCCTGAGGCTGCAGACACCCTGACAGCCTGCCTGGCAGGGAACAAGCACAGAGCCGCTGCCAGGGTCCTGAGAGCTGGAGAGAGCTGGAAGAGGTGAAGAAACTGCTGGCCCAGCCCCCCTCCCTTGGCACAGCAAAGCCTGCTCCCAGTGTTTTTACTTTCCTTTTTCTTTTTTCTTTTTCTTTCTTTCTTTCTTTTTTTTTTTTTTCAGTACTGGGGGGTTGAACCCAGGGCCTCGCGCCTGCATGCTCTGCAAGTGCTGGACCACTGAGCTGCACCCCCAGCCCATTTTTTTAACTTTTTGAGACAGGGTCTCGCTAAATTACACAGACTGCCTCTGGTCTCAAACTTGCGCTCCTCCTGCCTCTGCCTCCCAAACTGCTGGGATTACAGACGTGGGCCACCGCACCCGGTCCAGGGGGGTTTTAGAGAGCCCACCAGCTTGCGGCTGGGCCAGTAGTGGCCCTGACCACCTGCTCCCTGCGAGAAGGGTAGGTCCAGGGGCTGATCCACAGCCAGGACTCAGGCAGCCAGGGCTTCAACGCACAGAACCTCACCAGAAGCGAGAGTGGCTTCTCTGGCCGCTCCCAGTGCTTCTGGGTTTCTACCACCCCCGGGCTAGTGTGGCTTGGGCGGACTCGGGTTCATATCAGGGCTTGCTGTAAGGAGGGGGGACTGCTGACGTCTGGAGAGCCCAGTGTCTTTAGGGTGTGTGTGTGTGTGGGTCCCCTGTAATCCCTGGGACAGGAAGGTGACTCGATCTGATTTGGACAGTGCCAGGCTCCAGGTGGGCGCGAACAAACCAGGTGTGGCTGCCGCACCGCCCGCGCTCCCCGCTGCCTCCCGCCCGGCCCAGGGAGCCCGAGAGCCCGCCAAGCCCCAGATGCTGGTGTTTGTTCCAGAAAACTTTCGGCGGCCGCTTGCACTGAGCATGCTCGGCGGCGGGGCGGTCCCCGGGTCCGGAAGCTCCGGCGAGTCGGCCGTACCCGCCAGCTTGGGGTCGCCTGTCCGGGGGCGGGCGATGGACCCCGCGGGCGCCCCGGGGCGAGCCACATGGGTGCTGGCCGGGGGCGTCCTGGCCGCGGCCCTGGCGCTGGGGGCTCGAGGCTGGGTCCCCCTGGGCTCGCCGCCGCCCCTCGAGCGCCCCGCGGCCCCCGGGGCTGGGTCGGGCCCCGAGTCTCCTTTGGGACCCAGCGCAGCGGAGCCCGAGCAGAGCGCACAGGTGAGGGGCTGCCGGCTCAGGTGTGACGCGGGCGGCGCGACTTGTCTACACCGGCGGCTGAGAGGGTACTCGTGTTGGGCACAGGTTCAAGAGGGAGCGCAGGGTCCGAACTGGAGGCCTGGCGGTGTCCCTCAGGTGCACCCCGCGTCTCCCCGGGGGGATCTGAGGACCTATGGCGCCTTAGCCGGTTGGCAGCTTGGGTTTGCGCTTGGCCAGGGGCGGGTTCGAATCCCCTTCCACTGCCTACTCGCGCTGGGTCCGAGGGCATCTCTCCTCACTTGTGTCTCTCTTCGTCTACACAACCTGGCTACTGCTGCGTCTCCCCCAGAAGCCACTGTCCTTCGGTGATTCAGCGTTAAAGTTGCCCCTGCTGTAGACGCGCGGGGGTGGGAGACTGTTGGCGGTGGAGAGAAGAGAGGTGGGAAAATCGCCTGGGTTTCCCCTGACTTCACTCCCCCAGCTGAGGCCGATGGAGTTAAATAGCCACTGCCCTTCTCACTCCGGCCCTGCTCCGTGGTCCCAAACTTGGGAAGGCACAGAGCCCTGCCTGTCACTCAGATCCCCCTCCAAACCACCAGCAGCTCTCCTGCCTTTTCTTCCTGATCAGCTCCCATGTGTGCCCCTTCTCCTGCCCCACTGCCACCCCGTGGATTCTGCCCCACCACTTACCTCTGGGTCTTGGTGACTTTTCCCCTGGCCCCTCCCCACCCCTTAACTTTTGCTCTTTCCTATCTATGTCCCTCCAGACCCCTGAGGGTCTGTCTGAGGTCTGCACTCCACACTCCTCCCCGCTGCACCACCCTGTGGCTCCTGGCAGGATCCCCAGCCTCTCTTCCTGTGAGTACCCTGGCTGGATCTGCCACATTGACGCCACCCTGGGGTCCTCCCAGCTTCTGCCCCAGCTCCTGTCCTGCCCACTCCCCACCTACAGACCTGAGACAATCACCACGCTTGCTGTGGAGGTTTAGGTGTCTTAAGGGGGTTCTGTGCTGTGTCTTAGGTTGTCTCCAGACACACACTGCTAATGGACTAGGCTTTAAACAGCCCAGTGGCTGATCATTTTTGCAGGGTCCTGTCCTTTGCTCCTGCCAAGGGAGTGGGCAAGATGTGGCTCATTTTGCAAAGGAGAAGACCAGGGGCCACTGAAGCAGGCCTCCGCCTGCCCTGCGCCCTGGCTCTGGTTCCCTGCGCTCAGGTGCTTTGCGCGTCTCTCCCCTTTCTGGGAAGCCAGTGAGAGACATTGTGGTTGACACCTGGGTCTCCCAACAGCAGGTGTCGGGTGTGGAGAGCCATCCCTGCTGCAGGGAAGGGACAGTGTCTTCTGGGAAGCACCGGAGGCCATCCAGGAGCAGGGTGACTCTAGGGTGTCCCAGTGAAGGGCCAGCCCTGCCTTGCAGGGACCTGGGAATGAGCACCTGTGTCCAGGGCCCTGCCCACGCCCAGCCCGGCTGTCCACGGGCCAGTCCTCCTTCGCCACGCTGAGCCTGGCTCTGACAGTCCTTCTGTGAGCCCTACAGGAGAGAACTCGGGCCTTGGGTGGGTCCTGGCGTCCCTGCATGGCCACACCCCGCTGTGGCCTGGGTGCTCTCCACGCCCTGCAGCCTCAGGCTCTGAGCAGCTGTAAGCCTGTTTCCAGAGCACAACCCTGAGCGCCCCTGTGGTTGTTCCCCTGGTAGTCTGAAGCCATTACCCCAGTCTGCCTTCATTCATTCATGCATTCATTCATGCGGTGTGAATCCCTACCTGCCTTGCTGAGAGCCATGCTGGGTGCAGGGGCCGGGGAGCTAAATTCATAGCTGCGCAGTGATGTGCTACTTATGTCAAGTGCATCGAGGAGCATGGCGGGAGTTAGGGGAGAGGGTTAGGGGAGGAGAGGAACTAGCCTGGGAGCCAGAGGGAGATAATTCAGCCCAGACTTGAGGGATGACTAGGGCTAGCCCAGTAGAGTGGGGAGAGCACTTCCCAGGGACACAGAAGGTCCTGGGTGTGGCCCCAGGTAGGAGGGGCATAGGTGGGAGAGGCTGTGGTGGGAGGGGCTTCAGGTGGGTGAGGCCTCATGTGGGAGGGGCCAGATGGGAGAAGATCTAGGTGGGAGGGGCCTCATGTGGGTGGGGCCCAGGTGGGTGGGGCCCCAGGTGGGAGGGGCCTTGACATTTTCATAACGCTCAGAAATCTGTTAAAACCTTTTTAATTCATAATTTTCAATGTAGAAGTCACTGGGTCTCATTGTGGCTTTTCCATACATGCATTTCATTGTACCTCGCTTATATTCCCCTCCCCCCTTACCCTCTCAGGACCCCCTCCCCCCACTTGCCTGTCTCTTTTGTGAGTCTATCTATATGTGCGCATCCGGATTTTGCTGTGAGGGCACCGCGCGCGACGTTTCCTTTCCTTTCTCACGTTACCCTTTCTTTTCTCCCCTCCCCTTCGGTCCATTATCTTTCCCTACGTGGGCCCCTTCATTGCTTGGGCTTCTCTTCTGCTGGACTGTGATCTCTGTGAGCAGGGTGCTTGCATTTCTTCGCGCAGTGTTCCCTGACATTGCCTCCTACTCCTCCAGTGGTTCTCAAAGCAGGTCAAGTATCCCGGGGTCATTGAAGCATTTTGCGGTCCAAGGAGTCAGAGCTGATTTTACAGTAATACTGAGACTCTGTTTATTTTTTCCACTCATTTTCTCATGAGGGTACAGAGGGGTTTTCCAGAAGTGACATGGCATGTGGTATTGGAGAAGATTAAGGTGGAAGCAGATTTGAGAATTCAGCTTCTTCCGTTAATTCATAGATGAGATTTGCAAAAGTAAAGCAATACCTTTCTTCCTGCTATCTTTTTAATTTTGTAACATTATTTTCCATAAGATCTGCTACTTACGTGAATATGAAATAGGATGATTGTTCCTATTTAAAATGTACTAATGTGTACTTTAAAGTCCTATATTCTGACTTTAAATTTAAGTGCATTATTATTATTATTGTTGTTGTTGTTGTTGTTATTATTACTATTATTACTATTTCAATACTGGGGAAACTATTAGTAAGCCTAGTTTGCACAAACCAAAGCTTTCTGGAGTCCTCGGTAATTGTGAAGCCTGTAAAGGGTCCTGAGATCAATGAGTTTGAGAATCCCTGCTGTATAGCGAGTGTTGCCTGATGCCCCAGGATTTTGAACTGAAAGCAGCTCCCCTGCCCCTTGGGATGACAGCTGTATGCTTCAGAATGAGGCCTGCTTCTCATTCTCCTCACTGCTTGATGCCCGCTTGATGTTGGGGCTTTGAAACACAAAGCAACAGAAATTAGACCTGGCTGTGGTGCTAAGCTGAGCACACTGGGTGGGTCCTAAGTTGGGTCAGTTTATGGAAAAATGACAGGAAAAGAAAAGACAAGAAAAAAGAACAACCTAGCCAGATACTGTGTAATGTTATGTGTTGTTGTTGTTGTGATTAGATGCTATTGAGTTGTGTCTGACTCATGGTGATTTTCAATGGCTGAACAGAGTGCTCCGGGTTACCCTGGCATTTCTCCCTTCCTGGTAGCCAGCTCCAGCTTGATCCCAGATGGCCCAATACATTGGCCACTGGCCACCTGTGACTGTGTAGATATCCACGGTTTCCAGGCTCCCTGGCCCCTGTGGCTGGAGGCTGCTGCCGGCCAGCCCTGTTCCAGGATGGCCCACTAGTCCCACCACTGCAAAGGTCCTGTGGTGCTCACTACAAGGTCTGAGTGCAGGAGATGGGACTCTGAGTCACTCACTCATTTAGCGAGGCCACGAAGGACCTTCTGCTGTTGGGCTCTGCCTCAGGTGCTTGGGGACGACAGAACAAGGACAGACCAAGTGCAGCTGCGGGGCTGGGATTTAGCTCAGTTGGTAGAGCGCCATTCTGCAGTCTCTGAGGTCCCAAGTTCAATTCCCAGCACCATAAAAATGGGAGAAGGACGTGGCAACCCACTCTCGAGGCAATCCCGAAACAATCTGCCATTGAAAATCCTACAAGGGTCACTATGAGTCGGACTCGACTCAACGGCACCTAACAACAACAACAACAACAACAACAACAACAACAACAACAAATGAAGTTGCTGTTCTGGAGGGAGTGTGGTTTTAGAGGGAGGGAGACAGTAATGGCATTAGTAGATGCACAGGCAGCACTCGGGGCCACAGAGGTGCACGTGGTGGCCGAGGGGATGGTGAGAGATGGTGACAGGCACTGTGTCCACAGGGTGCTGTTCAAGGACATGCCAGCTGCGCAGAGTCCTGAGAAGAATGAAAATGGGCAGGGCGTATCTGGAAGAAGAGCTTTGTGGTCAGGCTGCTGCTGTTATCCTGAATACAGCGGGAGGCTGGGGATGGATGTGGAACAGACAGTGACAGCCTGCACTTGCCTTTCCAAGCAGCCACAGGGAAGAAATGACAAGAGATACCAGGGCGGAGGTGCAGCAGGGAAAATTAACTTGGAGGCCAGGGGAGCCCAGGGGGGTGGTGGAGGTGAACTGGCCCCAGGTGTTGATGGTGGGCTGCTGAGAAATCCTTGGCTTTGGGATATATTTTGAAGGTAGAGCCAGTGGAATTTGCGGGAATTGGATGTGGGTTGAGAAAGGAGGTAAAGAGAACCGCAAAGATGTCAGCCTGCACAGATGGGAGAACAGGAGGCTGCTAACTCGTGTGCGGAAGCTAGGGGAAGAGAGCAAGGCTCTGCCTCATCCTCTTGAGGTTGACATGCCTGCTCCATATCCAAGGAGAGATATGCAGTGAGTGTTGGGTGGGTGAGCCTGGGTTTCAGGCAGAATCTGAACTAGAAATTATGTTGGGAGGGTGTCTGTGCCTTTACCATCAGAGCCTACATGGGGCCCCCTTGTCTGAGTCATACAGAGTGAGGGCTGAGGGCTGAGCCCAGAGACAACCCCATGACTAGGGGCCAGGGTGAACAGGGGTCCAGTGGAGGAGGTGGAGGACGGATTGCCGGTGAATGGCACTGTGAATGTGTTAGGTTACAGACAGTGGAGCACTGATGCTGCTCACGGAATTGGGGCTGCCCTTAAAATGGGGAGCTGATCTGGACCATCTGAGTGGTCCCCGTAGGATCACGAGGGTCCTTAAGAGTGGGCTGGAGAGACAGAACAGCTGCAGAGGCTATCACAAGGTCAGAGCGATGGGACAGGACCAGAGGCCTCCACCTGCGCCACTCACTTTGAATTTGGATGGTGGGGCTGGGAGCCGAGAGCTGTGGGCACCTGTGGGAGCTGGCGGGCACAGAGAAGACAGTTCTTCCTGGAGTCCCAAAGAAGAGTGTGGCTCTGCTGACCCCTTGACTTTAGTCCAGTGAGACCCGCACCAGACTGTGACCTCTGGAACTCTGGGAGAATAGACACGGGTTGTTCTAAGCCGGTACATCTGCAGCAGTTTGATAGAGCATGCGCAGGCAGTGAGATGGACGCATGGAACGCTGATGAGGGTGGTGTGCAAGGAAGAGCACTGAGCATCCACTGGGGCGAGAGTGGCCACGGTGGCCTGGATAGGAGCCTGGACAGGAGAGAGGCCAGGCCCAGGAGCAGGAGCTGGGCATCGGAAGGGGCTGTTGGCCAGCGCGTGGTGTGGCCCTGGTGAGAGCAGTAGGCAAGTCCTCAAGAGGTGTCTCGCCCATGTGGGGAACCACACTGAGGGCAAGAAGGGGTGCTCAGAAACCTGTGAGGCCACCCGCGGAGCCATGGCTCAGGGTCCCTGTGGTGGCCTTGTGCCAGCCATTGTGGGTCAGTGCTCCTGGGAACCTGCCCCTTGCTTGCAAGTGGCACCGTCTGCTGCTGAGACCTTGGTCTCCCGGGAGCTCAGGGCTCGACTGCTGGGCTCAGCATGTGACCCAGCGTAGTGGCCGCCATGCAGCAGGTGCTCACTGAAAGGATGGGTGAGGGACAGGGCTGGTACAGACATCTGTCAGGGACTCCATGTCTGGGGCCACAGTGGAGTGGAGTGTGCTATTTTTGATTGTACAACAGGTGAAACACTACTGTCAGTGCTTCTCTGCTGTTCATAGGGTTTTCAATGGCAGATTGATTTTGGGAGTGGGTTGCTGGGTCTGTCTCCCACGTCTGCAGCACCTGGTGTTCCCAGGTGGTCTCTCATCCAAGGACTAACCCATCTCTACCCTGCTTAGTTTCCGAGATCTGACAGGATTGGACGCTGCAGTGGTACAGCTGCAGGCAGTGGATCAATATCTATACGTTATTATTGAGGCTCCTCATTGGTTGAGTGTTCCTTCAGTTCTACCTAATGTCCTTTTTCCATCCCAGGATCCCATGCAGGCCACTGCAGTACATTTAGGCGTCACCTCTCCTCAGGTTTCCCTTGGCTGTGACAGTTCCCAGGCCTCCCTTCTTTTGCTGACCTGGACACTAGGAGGAGGATCTGTCAGGGAGCTCATAGGACCCCCACTACAGGGATGCGGCTGGGTGTGCACTGTGCCCGAGACTTACCATGAGCATGAGGCTGGGCCAGTGTGTGTCAGGGTCCCCACTGCAGTGTGACCCTGGCTCCCACTTTCCCGCAGTGGACTCGTGTCAGGGTCCCCACTGCAGTGTGACTCTGCTCCCCTCTTTCCTGCAGTGGACTCTGGCCAGGGTCCCCACTGGAGTGTGACCCTGCCTCCCTCTTTCCCCCAGTGGACTCATGTCAGGGTCCCCACTGCAGTGTGACCCTGCTCCCCTCTTTTCTGTGGTGGACTTGGAAGGAAGTCACCAGGCACAGCCTGGTGGTGTGTCTTGGTCACAGTGTTCTCCCATCCAGGTGTCCTTGAAGCCTTTTTCCAGCCGTCCACGTCTGTATGACAGGCCTGGGGCCGGTCGCACTCCCTGACGAGGTCGCTTCTCTCTGCCTTACAGACTTGGTCCTGGCCTGTCCCAGGAGGCTTCCGGGGTCAACACTCAAACCAGGGCTGCGGGGACCGGAAGTGAACCCCCTAAGGAGCAGGCCTGCAGAGCAGCCCTCGGCTCGGCCTTGGTGTCATTGGTATATTGTGGGTGTCACTGTAGTAAGCTGGGGACATAGCATCCTCCTAAGTAGAAATGAAAGAGCACAGATGGGACGAGAAACCCCATCTCCCTGCACTCCTCCCCTGCCGCAGACCAGCTGCAGCCTAGATAGAATCCAGGGTTTCCCGAAGGTGGATGAGGAGTTCGTGATGGGTAACAAACACAGCAGCTAGGAGGCAGTGTGATCTTGTTCCGTCTATTTCCAGATTATTCAGCCTTTTTATACAAAATTACCATTCATTAAATCTTATGAAAGGTCAGAAAAAGGGATTTCAGTTCAAGAAAGCCTGAGGCTTGTCAACTCCCAATTTGAATTAGCATTGCCCACAGAGCCAGAAGATCATTTTTCATTAATATTTCTAGAAACCTACAATAATGACCAATTAAAATTTAGGAAAAAGAAAAGATGGGGTTCCAAGTCCTTTTCCATGAAGAGACCTTTTTGGAGGTACTATTCCCCTCTCAGCAGACTTTCCTTCCAAGGCTAGGAGTATTCCTCCCCTTTCGGTGGTTTTCCTTCCAATGCCTTTATTAAAGATACTCTTCCTCATGTGGGGACTCTGTCTACCCATCATGAGTGGATCTGGACCCAGCACTCCCCCACGCTGATCCTCTCCCAGCAGGGGACAGTGGTCACTGTCCTATGTCCTTCCCAGCTTTAAAGAATCATCAGCATGATGATATGTTAATATTACTTATGTGTTCTTGTTAGGTGCCATCCAATTGGGTCCAACTCATAGCAAGCCTATGTATAACAGAATGAAATACTCCCTAACTCTGTGCCACACACACATTTTTTTTTTAATGTTTAAGCCCACTATTGCAGACACTGTGTCAATCCATCTAGTTAAGAGTCTTGCTATTTTTCATTGACCTGCCACTCTCCGCAACATGATGTCCTTCTCCAGGGATTGGTCCCTCTTGACAACATGTCCAGAATAAGTAAGATGCAGTCTAGCCATCCTTGCTTCCAAGGAGCACTGTGGTTGTACTTCTTGGATGGATCTGTTGGTTCTTTGGGCAGTCCATGATACGTTCAATATTCGTCTCCAGCACCATAATTCAAAAGCATCAGTTCTTCTCCTGTCTCCCTTATTCAATGTCCAGCTTTCACAACCATATGATGTGACTGAAAATATCATGGCATGAGTCAGGCGCACCTTCATCTTCAATGTGACATCTTTTCTTTTCAACATTTTAAAGAGTTCTTTTGCAACAGCTTTTCCCAATGCAATGTGTCTTTTGATTTTTGTGACTGCTGCTTCCATGGGTGTTGATTGTAGAACCAGGTAAGTCAAAATATTGGACAACCTCAATCTTTTCTCCATTTACCATGCAGTTGCTTACTGACCCAGTTGTAAGGATTTTTGTTTGGTTGATGTTGAGGCGCAATCCATACTGAAGGCTGTGTTCTTTGATCTTCATCAGTAAATGTTTCAACTCCTCTTCACTTTCAGCAAGCAGAGTTGTGTCATCTGCATAACGCAGGTTGTTAATGAGCTTTCCTCCAATCCTGAGGCTGTGTTCTTCTTCATAAGGTCCAGCTTCTCAGGTTATTTGCTCAGCATAGAGGCTGAAGAGGTATGGTGAAAGGATACAGCCTTGATGCACACCTTTCTTGACTTTAAACCAGGCAGCATTTCCTCATTCTTTTCAAAATTTTGTTTCCTGATCCATGTATGGGTTCCTCATGAGTACATTTAAGTGCTCTGGTGTTCTCATTCTTCACAGTGTTATCCATAATTCATTTTGATCCACACAGTCAAATGCCTCTGCATAGTCGATAAAACACAGATAGACATCTTTTGGCTAATCTCCACGTGACATCAGCAATGAGATCCCTGTTTCCATGCCCTCTTCTGAATCTGGCTTGATTTTCTGGCAGTTCCTTCTCCCTAGCCTGCCTTAGTCTGGAAGCTCAGCTGAAACCTGTCCACCACGGGCGACCCTGCTGATATCCATAATACCGGTGGCATAGCTTTCAGCATCACAGCAACATGCCAGCTCCCAACGTATAGCAAACTGACAGACATGTGGGGAACTTATGTGTTAAATATGTAAATATTGTCACTAAATGTGGCTGGGCGTGGTGGCGCACGCCTGTAATCCCAGCGGCTCAGGAGGCGGAGGCGGGAGGATCGCAAGTTCGAGACCAGAGGCAGTCTGCGTAACTTAGCGAGACCCTGTCTCAAAAAGTAAAAAAATGGACTGAGGTGCAGCTCAGTGGTCCAGCACTTGCAGAGCATGCAGGCTCGAGGCCCTGGGTTCAACCCCAGTAAAAAAAAAAAAAAAAAAAAAAAAAAAAAAAAAAAAAAAAAAAAAAAAAAAAAAAAAAAAAAAAAAAATTGTCATTAAATATATTACTAAATATACGGTATAAAAACACTAAACCTACAAATCTATATGATCTGTATATATACAAATCTATATATAGGGTTTCAATGGCAGATGGATTTTGGATATGCAATCTGCATATATGCAAATCTATAAATCTGTAAGCATTGATCTATAAGGAAGATGCATGTCTATGTACACAAGATACACATAAATCACCCCCTAAGATTCCACCTTTTAATACTGTGCCGTTGGGGATTAAGATTCAATGTGAATTTTGGGGAGACACAAACACTCAAACCATACCATTTTGTCCTTAGCCCCCAAATTCAGCATTGCCTTCGTTCCATTCCCATGGCCCGAGTCTTAGCTGATTCATCATTAACAGTCTAGATCCAGAGTCTCATCTCAGGGTGTAGACATCAGGTGTCGGTGACACTCAGGGTACAGTTCATCCTGAGGCACATCTCCTCCAGCTATGGTCCCTGAACTCAAGCGAGTGATCTGTTTCTGGAATACAGTGCTGGGATAGACACAGGGTAGATGCTCCCATTCGGAAAGGGAGAAATGGGGAAGACGGGTCCCAATCAAATCCCAAGCCCAAAGGCAGACGTGAACTCTGGAGGCTAGAGATTGATCCTCTTGGCCTCTTGCTTTTGCTTGCTAGACACACATGCCACTGTGGGTGCCCAAAGCCATGGGTCCCCTCCCTAGACTTTGCTGGGCACACACACAGCTGCTGTCGTGGTTGGAGCAAGTGCCTGCGGTCTGCCCAGGCTGGCATTGCACGTTGGTGGCTCTGCAGTTCTGGGGCCTCCACTCACCATGACCCTTTTGGGGACTCTGCAGTGTCCCCACCCTGGTAACAGGGCTCCACCTAGGCCCCCAGGCTCTCCAAGGTGTCCTTGGAAATCCAGGTGGTGGTGGCTGTGCCTCCCTGGCTCCTGTGCTGTGTGCGTCTAGAGATAGTCAGCACCAGGTGGGTGCCACCAACAGCCACTGTTTGGGCTCTCCAGAGTGGCTCCACCTGCCACCCTGGGACCTACTTGAGCCTCAGCTGGGGCAGCCAGGGAGCTCTGCACTGGAATTCGGGGAGCGAGATGTGAGGTGACCCTGGGCAGGGAGCCCCAAGGTCCCACAGGGCCCAGGCACCTCCTGTGAAGCTCTTCTGCCCCCTAGCGCCTGGCACGCTGGGCTGGAAAGCTCTCTGAGGTGCCTGTCCATTGCCTTGGTGAATAGCTCCTGGCTCCTCCTAACCACGCCTGCAGCCATAGCCCTGTGGCATCCAATCCTGTCAGATCTTGGAAGCTAAGCAGGGTCAGGCGTGGTTAGTACCTGGATGGGAGACCACCTGGGAACACCAGGTGCTGTAGGCTTGGGAGAAGGACCCGGAAACCCACTCCCAAAAATCAATCCGCATTGAAAACCCTATGAACAGCACAGAAAAACACACACTGACAATAGTGTTTCCCTTGTATATAGGGTCATTATGAGTCGGATACCGACTCCACGGCACCTAACAACAACAACAACCTCCTGACCGCACTCATCTCTTCCCAGAGTTCCTGTGGCCACCACTTCTCTTTTGATCAAAAATTCCACCTTTCATTTGTTTGGCTCTTTTTGAACCATTTTACTGTCAGCAGTTGAGAGAAGCCACGTGCTTAGCTGTGTCTTCTGTCAGGTAGCCTAGGTCACTGCTTGCAAGGTCTACCTCCCACAAAGTTAGGGTGCAACACAATTCAGCCAAGTTCTTTGCCGCTTTATAGCAAGGATGGCCTGTCCTCCACTTTCCGATACCTTGTTCCTCATCTGCACCTGAGCCTTCCTCAGAATGGCCTTTGCTGTCCGTGTTTTTACCAGTATTCTGCTCATGACTGCTTAAGTTATCTGCAAGAAGATTGCAGTGTCCCCTGCAACTGTCCCCTCTCTGGGCCCTTTACTGTCCAACCTGTACCCACTACCCAGTACCAAAGCCGCACTCACATTTTAAGGTAATTCGTATACCAACCCCTTCTCCTGGTACCAATTTCCCTTCTCTATAAATTACCCAGAGCCTGCCGCTGTAGCACTGTAGTGTCCAATCCTGTCAGATCTTGGAAGCTTAGCAGGGTCGGGCCTGGTTAGTACTTGGATGGGAGACCGCCTGGGAATACCAGGTGCTGTAGGCTTGGGAGAAGGACCAGGCAGCCCACTCCCCCAAATCAACCCACCATTGAAAACCCTAGGAATAGCAGAGAAGTACTGACAGTAGTGTTTTGCCTATTGTACATAGGGTCGCTGTGAGTCAGATACTGACTCTATGGCACCTAACAAGAACAACAACATAAATTACCAGTCTCAGGTATTTTGTTACAACAACACAAACTGTCTAAGGTACCCACCCACATGAGGCCATCCCACCTGGACCTGACACAGGCCTAAGGGTCCCATTTGGCTCTTGCGCACATCTTTCCCCTTCCAGTGCACGGACGTCAGAATGTACCAGCCAGAGCCACGCTGCTGGCTAAGGTGAGGCTCCACTCCGATCACCAGTGGGGCCTGGAGTGCCCTCATTACCCTGAATCTGGGGAGATCACTGTGGAGTGAAAAGGCTACTTCACTGGGTTGCTATGAGGACTGTGTGGACCTCACAGAGAGCCTGGAGCAGGACCTGGTGCAGTGAGGGGGCTCCATCCGGGCAGCTGTTGTTGTTGTTATTGCTGTGATCATAATTATTATCATATGGCAGAGCAGTCTGGGCCTTTCCAGGGCCCAGTGATCACCAAGTGGAGTGGAAGGGTTTGGCTGGGCTCAGTGAGGCGAAGCCGGCTGCCAGGAGGCTTTGGGCTGGTCAGTTTTCAGAGCAGCACCTATGGCTCAGAGAGGCTGCGAGATGCGCCATGAGGGCACGTGGGGTAAATGGTTGGGTCTAGGCAGAACCCAGCTCTCCCCGCTCCCATCTGTGTTTCATCTGCTACTCTGACAACTCGTGGGATTTTGGACTCGGAGGCTTGGCCTTGCTCAGGATCCCCGGTCCATGAAAATGGAGCAACATTTCCAGCCCATGTCTGTCAGGCTGTGACATTTCAGCCACACAGTGCTGCCCCCTGACAGCTCCCAGCCATGCACTTGGCTCTGGGCAGGTGCCTTCAACCTCATGCTCCAAAGCTGCTGGGGATGGTGGACTTAGAATAAGTCACCTTTGGAGTTCCAGACAGGAGCAGCTTGTCTGAGAGGGGAGCTGATAGTGCGAATGACTCCCCACCCTCTGCTTCCTAGGACTATGTTCTTCTGTTACAAACTTTGTGCTTTTTTAAATTTTCAGGACTCGCGCTGTACGATTTGGCCCCGTACGGAACGCTCTCATCTAAAGCCTGCAGGTCAGTTTTGCTTCCGGTTGGTCTATTTTTCACGGTTTTGTCCCTGAATGAGTCAGAGCCCTAAACGAGCCGCCCTGCGCCTCCCTCCCACCCTGCTGGACCTCTGGGCTTCTCCCCTCCCCTGGGACAATGAGATTGTTCCCTGACCTTGCAGAACAAGAGCTGTGTCCTTGAGCTTTAGTGCACAGGACAGAATTCTGGGTGAGGGCTCCCCTGGATCCTCCGCTGAAGGAATCTGGAGAATCAAACACTCGGTAGCCAGGGGCATCAGCTGCCTGTGGATCTGTAACAGATTTCACAAACCCGATAGCTTTAAACGCCCCACACTTGGTTTGCTCTCCTAGAACCTGGAGGCCAGGAGTCCGCACTCTGTCTCCCTGGGCTGAGGGGAAGGTGTGGGGCGCTGGCTCCCTCAGGGGCCTCCGGGGAGGCCTGGCCTCACCTTCTGCAGTTCCTGCAGACAGTGCCTTCCGTTCCTTAGATCACAGCCCCGCCCTTGTTGTTTGAAGTCAGCAGGATGGCATCTGGCTTCAGATTTATTGCTGTCTTGTCTTCTCTCTGTCCATCTTATAAGGACATCTGTGATGACATTTAGGGCCCACCTGGATAACTTGGCTTATCGCCACTCTCTCAGGGTCCTTATGCAATCGTATCCGCAAAGCTCATTTGCAAAAGATACATCTGTAGGCTCCTGTGATCAGGACCTGGACGTCCTCGGAAGGCTTTAGCCTGTCATCCGCCACCCCAGGTGGTAGAAATGCAGCTGACACTAACTGTGAGCAGAAGGGAGCTGACTGGCTTCTGAAACTGAGACTTATTGGTCCCGGGCACAGGGGGCCCTAGGAGCCCAAGACCTGCCCTGCCTCTCTCCTGCTTGGGCCCCTGCCTTCCTGGGTGAGCACCTTTCTCTGTGTGTTCTCTTCATGTGGTGGCCGTCCTGGGCTTCAGGAGCCTCCAGGTGCCACTAGAAGACTGGAAGAGATGCCCCAGTTGCTCTGGGACAAGTTCCCGGAAAGACCACCAGGCTCAGCTTGGGTCCTACCCCTTCTTAAAACCTAGCACTAGGGCCATGGGTGGAGTTTTCGGGGTCCTGTGTCCAATTGTGACATCTTGAGGCCAGAATGGGCTGGGATCCTGGTGGGCCCTACTTGTCCATATAGACTGAGCTAGATTCCTACTGACTATGGGGGGGTGTAGGGCCAGGGTTTAGCTCAGTTGGTAGAGTGCTGCTCTGTGCCCTCTGAGGCCCTGAGTTTGATCCCCAGCATCGCAAAAAATGGGGGAAGGATGTGACATTCTGCTCCCTAAGCAATCCTGAAACAATTCACCATTGAAAACCCTATGAATAGCAGAGAGGCACTGACATAGTGCTGGGCATGGCACAGTGTTGAGGAGTGTTTCCTTGTGTTGCACATAGGGTTGCTGTGAGTCGGACCTAAGTAAATGGCACCCAACAACAACAACAACAACAGCATTGGGGGGGGTGTCTCCCTGAAGGGAAGGACCCTTCCCTCAGAGTGTCATCAGGCCTAAGGACCACGTGGGCTAAACAGGTGCCCATAGGTGACTCCTTAAGATGCAGGTGTGGCCTTCAGATTTTTAGTCCAGTGGACCCGTGCGGCAAGGCTTTGTTCCTGTGCCTGGGGGCCTGGGATCTGGAGAGAGGTCCCCTTGCTTGCATTGGTAGGATTTCCTCAGGTATTCCTGACTTAGGCAAAGAAGAAGAAAAAAAAAAGGCTTAATTTTATGCAGGGCCCAATTCCAAATCTTTTTTCTCAAATTTTTATTTTTTCCAACTACATACATTTTGAAGTTCTGTAGAAGGTCTTTAGCCAGATGTAGTGACACATGGAGGATTGTGAGTTCAAGGCCAGCCTGGGCTACCTGGTGAGACCCTGCCTCAAAAACACAAAAACAAAAACACAACAACAACAACAACAACAACAACAACCAACAACAAACCAACCAAGCACTTTTAAAGACCTTGCCATCAATACACTGGGTAAGAAGGATTGAAAACTAAATTCATTTTCAGTCAACCTACAGTTTGTATTTCAATAGAAAATAAATGTCAAAGAAAGCTCAATCCCACAGTCTAGATCATTTCAAAAATACAGAGTTTTGCTGGGTGTGGTAGCATGTGCCGATAGTCCCAGCTACTGGGGAGACTGAGGAAGGAGGATTGCTTGAGCCCAGGATTTTGAGGCCAGTGTGGGCAACACAGTGAGACCTTGTCTCCCCTGCTACCAATATAAATACACACACACACACACACACACACACACACACACACACACACGGGAAATTTCTAACCTTAAGTATTTAAAACTCATAAGTACTTTCAGATAAAACGTGGCAATTAATTGTCCCCGAAGACAGCCTTGGCTGATTGGTGGCTTAACCATATGTCACAGTTTGAATATACAGTGTCTCCCAAAAGTCATGTGCTTGAATGTTTGGTCCTCAGCTGGTGGCACTGTCCTGGGATGTTGTGGGACTTTGGGAGACAGTCTTAGCTTTGCTGAAGTGATGTCATGGAGGACAGGCCTTCGGAGGTTTTCCCACTGAACCTGAAGTTTGAGTTTCCCTTTGTTCTTGACCTGCCTCTGCTGCCACCATGCCTGCCCTGCCGCTATTGTGGACTGTTTCTCTAACTGTGACCTCCCAATAAACCTCTTCCCCCATGAGTTTGTTTGGGTTGGGTTTTTTTGTTACAGCAATGATAGTGAATGAGGAAGGTGACTTGCCCAAGGATTCAAAGCTGATGAGTGGCTGAGCCAGGATCTGATCCCAGGGCATCTGGGTGTTATGTGTGTAACATCTAATGTTCTATGTGTAAGACCCCACAGGAAGCATCCCTAGTCTAGTGCTCTAGGGGCAGAGCGCCCCTGATTTGTGGCTGGGACCCAGGAACCTATATCTCAGCATAGGACCCAGATCACACTTTAGAAGCACTCCTTCGCCCTTAGCTTCCCAATGAGCATGTCTCATTTTCCTGGTGAAGAGAGGCCACTTCATTCATTCACTCACTCACTCACATATTCACTTATCCAGCACACATTTTCCACACACGTGAAGTCTGCCCCCAGAGTTTACCTCCTGCTCCTGACTGCCTTTCTGCATTATATAATGCATGTGCATTGCTGTCTTGCAGTGAAAACATCACTTGGAGTGGAATCCAAGAAGAAAATGGAAATCTTCAGCCCATCCCCAACTTCTGCAGGCCCCTCTGGGCCCTGGACGCACTCTGTATTTGCTTTCAAATCCTCACGACCCAAGAAGGGCCTCTTCAAAAGAGAGTCTCCTCTCACACTCCGCCTGGTGAGTAACAGGTCGTGTACTTTAACACAAATATCAGAAGGTGCAGAGAGACCAATTTTTTCAAGCTGATCCTGCATGAAATGTCACAGGCGTTTGTCCCTAGAACGAGCCTGTTCATTCTCTCTCCCTGGATGCTGTCATCACTGCAGAGCAGGCCCATTTGTCATTCTGCAGTGCACTCTCTTCCTGCTGTAGGCCACAGAGGATCTAGGAGAATGACAGGTTTGACTGTGACATTAGGTGGCCAGTGCTAATGCATGGCTTCCATTCTGCCTCACAGACCAATGGACTCCCAGCTATTAAAAAGTGATACTGCATCAAAAAAAATGAAATAAGGACATTCGCAGCAAAATGGATGGAATTAGAGAAAATTATTCTAAGTGAATGAACACAAGCTCAGAAAGAGAAACACCACATGTTCTCACTCATATGTGGGAGCTGAATCAAAATTATAAGAAGGAAAAATCCTTGTCAAAGGTCGGATCAAAATAAAAGAAAAAAAAAGCTAAGAATGGTGTTATTATAAATGGTCTAGAAAATACATGCAATAGTTCTGACAAGGTAAAAACAAAGTTTACTGCAGGAAAAGTTTCTGTCTTAAACAGAACTGGAACCCAAGGATATATAGAAAAATATTACCACAAAAAGACAAGTAAATGATAGAGAAGTCTTTGATGGGGGTGTGAGATGGGGAGGAAGTGTACAAGAGGGTAAGGAGGAACCTATATGAATAATGTACAAAAAAATGCATATATGGAAATGTCTGGGAGAAGGACCTGGCAACCCCCTCCCAAAAATCAATCTGCCATTGAAAACCCTATGAACAGCAGAGAAGCACTGACAATAGTGTTTCCCCTGTTGTATGAGGGTCGCTATGAGTCGGATACTGACTCGATGGCATCTAGCAACAAAACAACATGGAAATGTCACAATGAAAAGCCTGTCAGAATGAATCACATTAAGGTGTACATTAAAAGTTTCCAATTAAAAAAAAATAGTGATGCTGCTCATAGTAGCCCTGGACAGTTAGTATATATTTACTAGGTACTTTAGTATTTTATGTCCATAATCTCACTTGAGCCTCATTTTAAGTTTAATATGACAGGTGGTATTTTTATTCCCATTTGGCAGGCAAGAAATTGTATATTAGAAAGATTAAAAATCTTATTCTGGGCCCCACAGGTACAAGTGGCAGAACCAAGACCTGAAATCCTTACTCTAAACGGCAGCGCTGTGCTTTTGCCATTATGTTACATTGTGACTTCTATGTTGACTCTTCATAGTACTGTTTATCAGCATGGGTTTTTGTTTTCTTTTTCTTTTTTTTTTTGGCATTGCTGGAGGGTTGAACCCATGGCTCACGCATGCTAGGCAAGAGCTCTTTCATTGAGCTGCACCCCCAGCCCTTTTTAATTATTTTATTTATTTATTTATTTTGGCAGTACTGGGGAGTTGAACCCAGGACCTTGCACATACTTTGCAAGTGCTTCACCACTGCACTGCACCTCGTAGCCTCTTTTTTATTTATTTTTAAAATTTTTATTTAGTAATTAACTTATTTTTTTTTAATTTTTTATTTTGAGGCAGGGTTTCATCAAGTTATGGAGGATGCTTCTGGTCTCAAACACGTGATCTTCTTGTCTGCATGTTCCCAGTTGCTGGGATCACAGGCTTGACCCACTTTGTGCTTGGCTTCCTTTTTTATTTTTCATTTTGAGACAATGTTTCCCTAAGTTGTGCAGGCTGCCTCCGATGTCAGACTCACGATCCTCTTGCCTCAGCCTCCTTAGTCACTGGGATCACAGGTCTGTGCTGCCACACCCAGCCAGCATAAGGTTTGTTGTTGTTGTTGTTGTTAGGTGCCATCGAGTCGGTATCCGACTCATAGCAACCCTCATAGGGTTTTCAGTGGCTGACTGTTTTTTGGGATTGCCTTGGGAGTGGATTGCCAGGTCCTTCTCCCATTTTTGTGGTGCTGGGAATTGAACTCGGGACCTCAGAGACTGCAGTGCAGCGCTCTACCAACTGAGCCAAATCCCAGCCCGCGTAAGGTTTAGTGACTTTAAATGGTATTAAGAACCTTCGCTTCAGCCATGGGAAATTACCCCAAGCTGGGTGGCTTGAAGTAGCACCCCGCTATTTCAGAATAGAATATATTCTCACTGCTCTGGACGGAAGTCCTAAATCAAGGTGTTGGCCGGACTGTCCTGCCTCGGAATGTTCTGGGGAGGATCCTTTCTGCCTCTTCTCCGTCCTGGTAGCTCCAGGCCTCCCTGGCTGGGGCCACATCACTGCAGTCTCTGCCTCCGTCCTCACTCGGCTTCTTCTCTGTGTCTGCATCGCCTCCTCTCTCCCCTGCAGGGACAATTATCACAGGACTCAGGACCCACTTGTACACTCCAGGACCATCTGATCTTGAAGTCCTCAGCTTGATCATATCTTCAGAGACCGCTTTTCCAAATAAGGCCACGTTCGCAGTTGCTAGGGGTCAGGGTGTGGGGTCACCAATCAGCCCACTAAGGTGGCCGCCCTCCATGTTCTTTCCTGTCCCCTCTGGTAACAGGAGGGGTAGGATTTAGCTTAGTTGGTAGAACGCTGCTCTGTAGCCTCTGAGGCCCCGAGTTCGATTCCCAGCACCGCAAAATGGGAGAAGGACATGGCAACCCACTCCCAAGGCAATCCTGAAAAACAGTCAGCCATTGAAAACCCTATGAGGGTCGCTATGAGTCGGAGACCGACTCGACGGCACCTAACAACAACAACAACTGGTACCAGGAGGGGCTGGGATTTAACTCAGTTGGTAGAGCGCTGCACTGCAGTCTCTGAGGTCCTGAGTTCAATTCCCAGCACCGCAAAAATGGGAGAAGGACGTGGCAACCCACTCCCGAGGCAATCCCACAACAGTCAGCCATTGAAAACCCTGTGAGAATCGCTATGAGTCAGACTTGACTCGACTGCACCTAACAACAACAACAACTGGTACCAGGTAACTCATCACTTGGCACAGCCGTTCCCGCCACACTCAAGGTCCCCTGCGCTTCCTTGCTCAGCAGGCTGTGGTGACCAGTTACTGTTTGCAGGAGGCTGCGTAAGGACAAGAAATTTAGCAAGGTAGGCCCTGCCTAAGGGCTCTGTCCGGTCACAGACTTGTTGAGGGTCTTGGCGAGTCAGAGAGGCGGTAGGTACGTGTTGTGGTCAGAAAGCGCCACCTGACTCAGAGGCCGGGTCTGATGCACGTTGCTGGGATTTCCTCGGAAAGTCTCTCCCTCTCTCTGCATCTTTGTGCATTTTCTGCTCAGTGAGAGGGGCGCATTGTAGAGAGGGGTGTGTAATGATGTCCCTGGCTCCCCACCCTCTTCTGAATCTGGCTTGATTTTTCTGGCAGTTCTCTGTCTGTATAATGTTGCAGTTGCTCTCGAATGATCCTTAGCAAAATTTTGCTTGCAGGTGATACTAAGGGAGTCATTCAATAGTTTCCACATTTGGTTGGATCCCTTTTCTAGGAATAGGCACAAATATGGATCTCTTGCCATCAGTTGGCTGTGTAGTTGTTTTCCAAATCTCTTGGCATAAACAAGTTCGCACCTCCAGAGCTGCACCTGTTTGTTGGAATATCTCTATTGGTATTCCATCAATTCCTGGACCCTTGTGTTTTGCCAGTTCCTTCAAGACTGCTTCCACTTCTTCCTTCAGTACCATTGGTTCCTGATCATATGCACCCTCTTGAAACAGTTGGTCATCCACCAATTCTTTTTGGTATAATGACTCTGTGTATTCCTTTCATCCTCATTTGATGTTTCCTACATCACTTAATATTTTCCCTATAAAATCCTTCACTATTGCCGCTTCAGGCTTAAAGTTTTCTGCTATTCCTTAAGCTTGAGAAAAACGGAGCGTGTTCTTCTCTTTTGGTTTTCTGTCTCCAGCTCTTTGCACATGTCTTTAAAATATTTGATTTTGTCTTCTCGAGCTTCCCTTTGAAATCTTCTGTTTAGTTCCTTAACTTCATCATGCCTTCCTTTTGCTTTAGCTGCTCAACATTCAAGGGCAAGTTTCAGAGTCTCTTTTGACATGAAATTTGGTCTTTTCTTTTTTTCCTGTCTTTTTAATAACTTTTTGCTTTCTTCATGAATGATGTCTTTATGTCATGCCACAACTCGTCTGGTCTTCTATCATTAGTGTCAAACCTATTCTCCAGATGCATCAAACCTGTTCTCCAGGTGGTCTGTGAACTCAGGTGGGATATACTCAGGGTCATACCTTGGCTCTCATACACTTGTTCTAATTTTCTTCAGTTTCAATTTGAACCTGCATAGAAGTAGTTGATAGTCTGATCCACAATCAGCACCTGGTCTAGTTCTGACATTTGATATTGAGCTTTTCTGTGATTTCTTTCCACAAATGTAGTCAATTTAGTTCCTCTGTGTTCCATCTGGTGAATTCTATGTGTATAGTCACCATTTATGTTGGTGAAAAAAAACGTATTTGCAACGCAAATGTCATCGGTCTTACAAAGTTCTATCATTGCTATCTCTAGCATCGTTTCTGTCACCAAGGCCATATTTTCCAGCTAGTGAGCGTTCTTCTTTGGTTCTACCTTGTGCTTTCCAGTCATCGGTAATTATCAGTACATCCCATATGTTTATCACTTTGCCATATTGTGGGGCCTTCGTGTTGCTGTGATACTGAAAGCTATATACCAGTATTACAGATACCAGCAGGGTCACCCATGGTGGACCAATTTCAGCTGAGCTTCTGGACTAAAACAGATTTGGGAGTAGGACCTGGCAGCCCAATCCTAAAACAACTAGCTATTGAAAGCCCTATGAATAGCAGAGAAATACTGTCAGATATAATGCCAGAAAATGAGCACACCCCCACCCCCGGCCCAGGTTGGAAGGCATTCAAAAGACAACGGGGGAGAAGTTACCTCCTCAAAGTAGTTTATCTACTTTAATGATAGGAATGGAGTAAAAGCCCAGCGACTTCCATTTGCTGGTGTGGCATGACTCGAAATAATGAGGACAACTGTAAATATCCATTAATCATTAAAACATAGAATGTACATAGTATGAATCTAGGAATATTAGAAATTGTCAAAAGGGAAAGGTAATGCATAAATGTTGATATTGTAGGCATCAGTGAACTAAAATGGACTGACCTAGACCATTTTGAATTAGATAATCATATGGTCTACTATGCCAGGAATGATAGATTAAAGAGAAATTGGATTGCATTCATCATCAAAAAAAGACTTCTTAAGATCTTTCCTGAAGTACAGTCCTGTCAGTGATAGACTAATATCCGTAAGCCCACAAGGAAGGCCAGTTAATATGACTATTATTCAAATTTACACACCCACCCACAAGTCAAGATAGGGAAGATATTTACCATACCAGCTCCTGCAATCTGAAATGGCATGTGGTACCTGTCACAAAATGACTTTGCTCTACCTCTGCTCACTCACCTCTTGCTGAGGTATCAGGACTGGTTTCCTGAGTCTCTGTGATGACAGGTGTCCTTCACATGTGCCCAGACCAGGCATAAACTATGGTGTAATATCATGTTCCCATTCCTCCAATCCTTTAATGCTCTTTAAAAAAATCCTTCAAGATTACTGAAAACAAGGATTAGCGGAAGTAGTCCCTCTACCCCTCTTTAAAAAGCTCATCATCTTGTACTTGTATGAAATGTGCATAATCTAGAATAATTTTCATTTCTGATGATTTCTATATTTCCTTGTAGTATAGAGATATTTCAAGAGAAGTTCAAGAGACTTCTGAGAGTGGAGTCATCTTTCAGAAATGTGCGCTGGTAAGTTTCCATAAGTGGCTTATACTTGAAGAAAACATAATTGGATTTTTCCCAGATCACGTTAGTAGAGTCGTAAGTTCAAGAACAGGCAAACCAAACCAGGCACAGTGGCTCAGGCCTATAATCCCAGCGACTAAAGAGTCAGAAGCAGGGGGATCGCAAGTTCCAGACCAGAAACACTCTACATAATTTAGTGAGATCCTCTCTCAAAATGTTGTTGTTAGGTGCCATCAGGTCATTATCTGACTCATAGCGACCCTACATACATCAGGGGAAACACTATTGTCAGTGCTTCTCTGCTGTTCATAGGGTTTTCAATGGCGGATTGGTTTTTGGGAGTGGGTTGCCAGGTCCTTCACAGAAGCCTACAGCACCTGGTGTTCCCAGGAGATTTCCCATCCAAGGACTAACCAGGCCTGACCCTGCTTAGCTTCCAAGATCTGACAGGATCGGATGCCACAGGGCTACGGCTGCAGTGTCTCAAAATAAAAAGTAAAAATATGGGCTAGGAGTACAGTTTGGTGGTATAGCACTTGCAAAGCATGGAAGTGTGAGGTCCTGGGTTCAACTCCTTAGTACCACAAAACAAAACAAAACAAAAACAGGCAAATCATGGGTTTATCTAACTGCTCATGTCTAGACCTCTGAGTGACAGAAAAAACAAGAGATCTGATCTTTTATATGGAAATATTAGGACTGGGGGCTTTTTTGGGTAACAAGTAGATTGTTGCTAATGAAAATCCCCAGTGACCATTTAGAATAGAGAAGATAGCATGAAATATTTACTTTTTTTCTTTTTCTTTTTTTTTTTTTTTTGCTGTACTGGGTGTTGGACCCAGGGCTTCGCGCTTGCATGCGCTGTAAGTGCTGGACCACTGAGCTGCACCCCCAGCCCATTTTTTTTTTTTTTACTTTTTGAGACAGGGTCTCGCTAAGTTACGCAGCCTGCCTCTGGTCTCCAACTTGTGATCCTCCTGATTCTGCCTCCCAAGCTGCTGGGATGACAGGCGTGCGCCACCATCCCCGGCGAAATGTTTACTTTCAAATTATGATGTTAATATGGTTCTTGATGGTTTTAACCTTTTGCTTACTGTTCTTTAGCTCTTTAATCTTACTAATCCCGTGACGTGGCCATTCATACTATCTTTGTGTTGCGGTTCTCAGGAGCAGCCTGAGATACATCGATTCCCTAGAGAGACCCACAGGACTCAGAAAAGCCACCACCCTCAGGCTTACGGTTCATGACAGCGAAAGGCAGAGATGAAAGTCAGGAAAGGAATGAGGCACATACGGCAGAGCCCAGGACAGGCCGGGCGTGAGCTTCCTGCTGTCCTCTGCAGTGGGGCTGTGTGGATGACGCGTGGTTCTCTCAGCCACGGCGTGTGACAGCATGTCCTGAGCCTTGCCCAGCAGAGAAGCTCACCCGAGGCTTGGCACCTGCAGTTCTCAGGCCCAGTCACATAAGCAAGGAGCCCCCACAAGACCGGCCTCATTGCTCCATCTCCTGCCCTTGCGGAGGTCACATGGACACAGCATGGCCTTGGCCCCCACCACAGATCATCTTCTTGGCAGCAACTGTGTAGTGTGGCCCCAGGCCCCAGGGGTGCACAGTCATCCTTAGCAGGCAACGCATCCAAGAACCTCAGAGGTTGTCTCCCGGGAGCCAGCGCTTTGTCTGGAAGGCGTGAGGTTTGACAGTGTGGGCCTGCTGAGGGGACCCTCTG
>VMDO01024316.1:0-29987 GCA_007922755.1 Pedetes capensis
CTTTAATGTCATGCTACAACTCATCTGGTCTTCCATCATTAGTGTCTAATGCATCAAATATGTTCTTGAAGTGGTCTCTGAACTCAAGTGGTATATACTCAAAGGCATACCTTGGCTCTGGTACACTTGTTCCAATTTTGTTCACTTTCAGTTTGTACCTGCATATGAGCAGTTGATACTTTGATCCATAATCAACATCTGGTCTTCTTCTGACTTTTGATATTGAGCTTTACCATCATCTCTTTCCACAAATGTAGTCAGTTTGGTTACTGTATGTTTCATCTGGTGAATTCCATGTGTATAGTCACCATTTATGTTCATGAAAAAATGTATTTGCAATGAAAAAGTCATTGGTCTGACAAAATTCTATCATGCAATCTTCAGCATAAGTTGTTACTAAGGCCATATTTTCCAAGTACTGAGCATTTTTCTATTTCCAACTTTTGCATTCCAGTCACCACCAGTTATTACTGCATCCTGATTGCATGTTCCATCAGTTTCAGACAGCAGAACATGGTAAAATTCTTCCTGTACTTTATTTGTGGACCTAGTGGTGGAAGCATAAATTTGAATAATAGTCATATTAACTGGCCTCCCTTGTAGGCTTATGGATATTGTTCTATCACTGACAGCATTGCACTTCATGACAGATCTTGAGATGTCCCTTTTGATCATAAGTGTAACCCTATTTCTCTTTACATTGTCATTCCTGGCATAGTACCATATAAGTATCAAATTCAAAATGGCTAATAGCAGTCCAGTTTAGCTCACAGATGCCTAGAATATCAATATTTATTCCCTCCATTTCACTTATCACAATTTCCAATTTTCCTAGATTCATACTATGTACATTCCATGTTCCAATTATTAATGGATGTTTACAGTTGTTCCTTCACATTTTGAATCATTCTGTATCAGCAAATGGAGGTCCCTTTCTCTTACTCCATTCTTGTCATAAAGGTCAACTCTGCTTTGAGGAGGAAACTCTTCCCCAATCAGAGGGGGGATGAGAGAGGGAAAAAAACAAGGGAAAGAAGACTTGTTCAAGAATAGCACATTCACATTTCCCATTGCATGCTCATGAAGATACATATCTCTTCCAAGCCATAAACTCATTCAGTGGAAGGGTAGTTCAGTAAAGTGATTGTATTCTGTATGGACTGTTCCCCCCACCCCCCGACTTGCTTTTAAGAAACAACACAAGCTGGAAGACATTGAGATAATATCTTTAAAACATGAATGAAAAAATATCAAATATACCGAGAGAAGATATTGAAGTGAAAACCAAAGCAAAATAAAGACTTTAGACATTTAAAAAAATGAAAAAATGTATTATCAGTTGTCTTTCACTATAAGAAATATAAAACTAACCCATTAAAGCAGAAGAATAAATTGTACCAGAATGAAATCTAGATCTTCAAACAAGAAAGAAGATGACCTAAATTGTATTTGGGTAAATATAAAATACAATTTTGTGCTTAAATCTCTTTAGAAGATAAGACTATTTAAGCAAAATTAATCATAATATAATATGGGATTTGTGAGCTATGTTGTCGTATAACATGTGAAAAGAAGCAGGCATACTGGAGGAAAAATGGAAGAGTATGGTTGCAAGTTCTTATAGTATATGTGAAGTCATATAATGTGATTTGATTATAGAAGGTGGCAAAGATATGTATTCAAACCCTATAAGTAACCATTAAACAATATTGAAAACAAAGAAATGTACTTGGAAAGGTCTTATGGTCTGAATGCTCTCCAAAATTATATGCTGAATTTAATTGCTATTGTTAGAGTATCAGGAGATTGAGCCTTTAGGAGGTGATTAAGTCATGAGGGTAGAGCCCTATAGCTGCCATTTAAAGACACAGCAAACATTTAAATACAACAAAAGGCACCACCTTGGGAGCAGACAGAAGTCCTCATCAGACATGCAACTTTTTGGTGCCTTAACCTTGGACTGCATTACTATCTTCTTTGTATTCTTTTCTCTTTCTTTGTTTGTTTGTTTGTTTGTTTGTTTGTTTCTTTCTTTCTTTTTGTGTGTAGTGAAGTTTAAATTCCTTTCTTGTTTCCTTTTGTGTATAGTTTTCAGGTATTTTCTTTGTGGTGAATATGAGGATTACATTTAAAATCTTAAAGTTATAACACTTTAAATTTATATCAGTTTAACTTCAATGACAGACAAAAGACTCTGCTATTTAACAGTTGTCCCCATCCCTTTCTGTTGTTAATGCCACAAAATTAAATTGTTATACACTGGATGTCCAAAATGATAAAGTAATAATTAAGGTGTTGGTCTTCTAAATTATGTAGTAAACAAAATGTGGTATTACAAACCAAAGTTACAATACTAGTTTTTAGACTAATTCTCTTTAATTATGTTGTTGTTGTTGTTGTTGTTGTTGTTGTTAGATGCTCTCAAGTCGGTATCCGACTCATAGCGACCCTCATAGGGTTTTCAATGGCTATTTCGGGATTGCGTTGGGAGTGGGTTGCCAGGTCCTTCTCCCATTTTTGCGGTGCTGGGAATTGAACTCAGGACCTCAGAGACTACAGCGCAGCACTCTACCAACTGAGCTAAATCCCAGCCCTCTTTAATTATGTAGAAAACAAAAAAGATTGAGTTACATATAATTTTTATAGTAATACTAGCTTTTTAGACCTCCATGTGTCTGTTAGCTTGTCATGCTATGGGGAATGGCATGTAACTGTGATGCTGAAAGCTATGCCACCAATATTTCAGATAGCAGCAGGGGTATACATGTGGAAAGTTTCCAGCTGAGCTTCTAGTCTAAGACAAACTAGGCAGAAGGACCCAGCTGCCCACTCCTGAAGCAATTAGCTATTGAAAACCCTATGAATGGAAGAGAGGCACTGTCAAATATAGTACCAAAAAATGAGCCCCCCGGTCTGGAAGGCATTCAAGAAATGACTGGGGAAGAGTTGACACCTAAAAGTAAAGTCGGTCTTAATGATGGGAATGAGTAAAGCTCCTGGGACCTCCATTTGCTGATGTGGCAGGACTCAAAATGAGTAGAAAAACAGTGGCTTGAACAATGGGCTCAACATGAAAAGATCATGTGCATGACACAGTGTTGTGTAGTGTTCTGTTCTACTGTACATAGGGTTGTTGTGAGTTAGACCTGACTCGATGGCACTTAGCAACAGCAACAATATTTTAAAAACTACTCATTTACCTTGACTGAGAAATTTATTTCTTCATATGGCTTTGAGTAACTATCCGTGTTCGTGTCGTTTCAACCTACAGAATTCCCTGAGAATTTCTTGTAGGGCAGACCTAGTGGCCATGACCTCTCTCAGTTTTTATTTATTTGGGAATATTTCATTTTATTTTACTTTATTTTACTATTTCTGGTGGTATTGGGGGATTGAACTCAGGATGCTTCACCACTGAGCTGCACCACTGGCTCTTTTTAAAAATTTTTTTATTTTGAAATAGGGCTTCACTAATTTGTGCTGGCTGACTCTAGCCTTGAATTTGCAATCCTGCTTTAGGCTTCTGAGTCATTGGGATTTCAGGCATACATCACAATGCCTTGTTATCTGGGAATATTTTAATACATTCTTGACATTTGAAGGACAGTTATGCTGAATATAGTATTCTTGGTTGATAGTTTGGTTTTTTTTCTTTAATTATTTTTAATATATCATCCCACTCTCTTTGGGCTTCCAAGTTTCTGATGAGAAATCAGCTGATGATCTTATTGAAGATCCTTCATTAGTGACAAATCACTTCTCTCTGTTTTCAAAGTTCTCCTTTTGACTTTTGAAAGTATGGTTATAATGTGCCTTAATGTGGTTCTCTTTTAGTTTATTGTCTTTGGAATTCATTAAAATCCTTCGATATTTGTATTTATGTTTTTAAAAAGCAAATTTGGGATATTTTGAAATGTTATTTCATCAAGTAGTCTCTCTTTCCTTTTCAGTTTGTCTTATTCTTCTAGAACTTCCATCGCACGTATATTGGTCAGCTTTATGGTGTCCCATAGGTCACTTAGGTGTTGGTCACTTTTCTCCATCTTTTTACTCTGTTGCTCATACTCATTAATTTCTTATCTCCAAGAATAATGTCCTATCTTCAGGTTAGTTGATTATTCCTTTTACTTGGTGAAAACTTCTTTTGAATTCCTTTGGTAAATTGAGTGATTTTTCACTTTAATTGTTTAATGTTTTTGTCTCCAGAGTTTCTGTTTAGTTTAATGTTAGGTTTCTCTATCACCTTATTAACATTTTCATTTTGTTTATGCATCATTGTGCTAGCTTGTATATCTCTATGGCAAAATACCTGACAGAACAACTTATAGGAGGGAAAATGTATTGGACTCATCGTGTAGGTGACTTCAGTTCATAGAGGCAGGGCAGGAATGGTGGTGGGGCAGGTGGCAGGACCCATTGTAGAGGGCCTCGTGGCATGGTGGATCAGGAGCAGAGAGAGCTCACTGAAACCAAGGGTTCACATAAAACCTCCAAAGACCTACCCCCAGGGACCCAACTCTGGAAAGCTAGGTCATACCTCGCAAAGTTCCATAGCTTCCCAAGACAGCAACACCACCTGGGGACCAAGCATGTAAACACATGACCTTTTGGGGACATTTTAGATTCAAAGCATAGCAACCATATCTTGACATTATCTATATCTTCCTCTAGTTTCTCAAGCCTCTTTAAGATAGTTATCTTAATATTTCCTTACAGGAATTCTGCCCTCAGGGTTTGCTTTTTTTTTTTTTCAAGAACAGTTTGTGTTGACTTATTTTTATCCTCTGAATGAGCCATACTTTCTTCTTTCTTCATATACCTTTTAATTTTTTGTTGCTAGGTCTTTTGTTTGTTTGTTTTCATTGTTATGGATTCTCTTTATGCCAAAGGTCAGCCTGAGTTATAAATTTCAGGTGTTCTGAGGTCTTTTCAGTGCTTGTGCCTATCCCTGGGAATGCATGATGACTTTCTAATTTTTTCCATATATTCAGTTGCTTTTGAATATCTTGCTTCTCAATATCTGGCTCTCAAAAGGGGAAAAGGAAATAAATAAATGGCTGGATAAGACATTTATGCTTGACTGTTTCTGGAAATCACTTCAGCCAAAAGGGAGAGACTTGTACCAAGGAGGCAAGTTATGGAAACAATGACCATTGTTTCATAGTCTTCACTTTTGTAATCAGAAACAACAATCAATAATCAAAACACAGACACTCAGTATTTGGAGGACAGGATCCTTTTCACCCACCCTGCCTCCTGCAAGCTGTGGGCCAGCTGTTCCAGGAACATCTGCCTACCACGAAGCTGAGTCCTGGGGAGTGGGTAACTGCTACTGTTCTAGTAGCTGGAATTAAGCACAATTACCATCCCTGCTTTCTCCTTGAAATTTTAAACCTTCAGTAGATTCCATAACTACAAACTTCTTACATAGTACAGTTTTTGCCAGGGCAATTGTGGTCTAGATGGAAGGCAGAATCCTGGTGCTTCCTACTCTACTGTCTTCCCAGAATCTTCCCTCATGCTTTGCTTTTAATTGATGAAAAATTCTTCATGTTGTATATCCACCATATTCTATCTATTCACCATCCAAGTGATGGATACCCTGGAGGCTTCTAATTCTTTATCAGTACCAAATACAGTGAACAATGTCAAACAGATCACTTATGAAATTGTGTATGTATCCTTTTGGATATATATGTAAAGGAAGGATTTAGGATTTATTGGAATGTGTAAATCCATTAGCTAGCAGCCTGTGAAGTCTCTCTTACTCAACCATCCTCTCTTGTAGTCTTAGGCATCTTTCTAAGTTTTACACTTTTTATTTTATATGTGTAGTATTATAAATTGCAAGACAACATTAGCTAAATAAAACTAAATATCCAGTAAGAATAATACTTCATGATCAAGGACAGAGATCATAAAATTGATCAGTGAAACTCAATATTCCTTAATGAATGTGTGGAAACTAAAGAAAAAAAAAGATTTGATAAAAATATAAGCTTTGGTACCATTGATGGTTAAACAAGTAAAACAACAAGAACAAATTTATTTAGGAGTAAATGGGAATGTCCTCAATTTGATGGGATTACATGATAAAACAAATGGTAGCAAATAAAATAATTAATTGATAAACTTTGGCTACAAATCTCTTGATATTGGTAGCAAGACATAGATGACCACTCTTATCATGAACAGAATTATAAAGCAAGAAATTTAAAAATAGATATTAGGATTTGAAGAGAGGATGTAATCCTTAAAGACTGATTATTTTCTACCTGGAAAAAGTAATGGAGAGACCTGGCAAACTAATAGACTTAATAAGAGTTAAACAAGAGTACTTGATACAATATCACACTACAAAAACCAATATTATTTCTTTACACTAGAAATGACTAACTAAAAATGTTTAAAAATAAGGTATTCTACAATGTAACAGAGTATTAATCTGGCTAGCAATTATCCTAACTAGAATCACAAGATTCCTACGAGGAAAAAATTATTAAAACTCCAAACAAGACATAGAAGGTAGTATGAATAAATGAAAAATTTCCTTTTTTTTAAGAAAAGATGGGATTTAAAAACATTTATTTATTTATTTAGTTAGTTAGTTATTTAGTTATTTAGTTAGTTAGTTTGTGGTGCTGGGAATTGAACTCAGGGTTTCATTCATGCTAGGCAAGACTTTACTACTGAGCTATAGCACCATCCTCCTAATAGTAACATTTTAAAGTTATCAGTTCTCTCTAGGCTACTGCAAATTTGATACAAGCCCAATAAAAACTTTAATTTTTATGATTCTGATACCCTTTACAGATCTACCCTAAAATTTAAATTAACTAAAAATACCTAAATTAACCTTAAAAATAATAAAGAGGAAAAGCTTACCCCTACTGGATATCAAGATATGTAGCAAGACTATAGAAATAAAAGCAGTGTTTTATTGCTGTAATAACAGGCAAATTGACTAATGGAACATAATAAGTAGCTCTGAGACAGACTCATTAATATGTGAGATCTAAATATATGATAAAGTTGGCATAGCCAATTAGTGGGAAAAGGACAAATTGTTTAGTAGATGGCATGAGCAATAGTGGTTCATTCTAGTGTGAAAAATGAATCTAGTTTTCTACTACCAAAAAATGAGAAGTCTAAAAGGATTAGAGACATACATGTGAAACACTAAACTATAAGCTTAATGAGGATTTTCCTTCTCTATTTAAAGTAAAAGAAGGATTAATATCTAGAACATAAATCAATCCCTTGCCAATTAAAAAGAACCTCCTACCAAAAAAGTAACTAGGCAAAATATACAGATAGGATAGGCACAGAAAAGAATAGCAAACAAGTGCATGAAGAGATGATAAAAATCAGTTATAAATAGGGTTGTGCAAGTTAAAACACAAGGAGATTGTAGCATACACTTACTAGAGCAGTGACCTACACCTTTCTAGATAATGTATCTTTCCTTCATGCAGAGGTGCAGAGTTCTCTTTAATAAAGCCCACCAGTAATAAAGTGAAGAGCTCAAAGCAAGCATTTTAGAAGTTAATTTAAAAAACTTTCCATTTTCTAAATAAGTTCCCCCTTATAAAATAGAGTTAATAAATGTCTCAGTAGAAGGGCCTTGATATAACCATGGGAGCTGATAATAGGTGAGGTGCTTTGATCTGCTCATCACAGTGATGAAAAGAGACTGTGCTATTTGGTTGCACTTTATACAAGAATAAGTTAAAGTTTGGTTTGGTAAACTTCATCATTATCTTCTCTATTTGCAGCTGTGTATTAACTTCCATGAGCTATTAATATTGAAGATTCATATAGTAGGGGATGTGGTTGTTGTTGGGTGCTGTCGAGTCAGTGTCCGACTCATAGCAACCCTACTTATATACAGTAGGCGAAACACTATTTTCAGTGCTTCTCTGCCATTCATACAGTCTTCAATGGCAGATAGATTTTTGGGAGTGGGTTGCTGGGTCCTTATCCCAAGCCTACAGTATCTGGTGTTCCCAGGTGGTCTCCCATCCAAGTTCTAAACAGGCCCAACCCTGCTTAGCTTCTGAGATCTGACGGGATCCAATGGCATAGTGCTACAGCTGTAAGCCATATAGTAGAGGATAGTGAAAAGAGTTTAATAGCTAAAGTCATTCCAATTTTTTAATTAGTAATTTATTTACATTCATTACTTCACTGACAAATATTGAAACCCATTATTATTAAGCATTTTCTTAAATTATATGAGTTTGGTAATAAAGGAGACAGAAATAGTCCCTGTCTTCAAGAAGTTTATAACCCATTGCTGCTCAAGACTTAGCTACAGCACAGTTATATAATCCCTGGAAAGTAATTTAACCACTTTGAAACTAAAGCATCTCATCTATATAACTGAAATAACAGTTCTTACCTCACATAGCAGTTGTGAGAATTAAACCATGCTATGCATATTCTATGGGAGAAGGGCCTGGCAATCTAGTCCAAAGGCAATCCCGAAATAGCCACTGAAAACCCTATGAGGGTCGCTATGAGTCGGATACAGACCCAACGGCATCTAACAACAACAACAACATGCATATACTGGGCTGGGATTTAGCTCAGTTGGTAGATTGCTGCGCTGCAGTCTCTGAGGTCCCCAGTTCAATTCCCAGCACCGCAAAATGGGAGAAGGACCTGGCAATCCACTCTGAGGCAATCCCGAAACAGTCAGCCATTGAAAACACTATGAGGGATGCTATGAGTCAGATACTGACTTGACAGCACCTAACAACAACGGCAACATGCATATCCTATACGGTGCTTATTATAAAATAAAAATTTTTAACATATCAAGTATCATATCTTTAATCTTTTACTGTCTGCAGGCAAAATGGATGGAAAAGAGTAATTCTCCTTTGTTTTAACGGAATTTAATATTTAAAATCTTCTTCACAAGTTGCCCACAAAAAGTACAGGATTGGTGGACCATGTGGTGTACCAACTTGATTGAGCTAAGGGCTACCTGGTGTGTTATTCAGCCTTTCATTGCGGTGATCAAATACCTGACATAAACGACTTAAAGGAAGAAGGATTTATTTTCACTCAGGGTTTCAGAGGTTTCAGTCCACCATGGAAAGGAGGGCATGGTGGAGCCAGAAAGGAGGGAGGCAGAAGGGAGAGGGAGAGGGAGAGGGAGAGGGAGAGGGAGAGGGAGAGGGAGAGAGAGAGAGAGAGAGAGAGGGAGAGAGAGAGAGAGAGAGAGAGAGAGAGAGAGAGAGAGAGCCTGCACTTGCTTCCTTTTTCCTTTTCTCCCTATTGTTCTACCTTTTCTCCCTATTGTTCTATTGTTCTATGCTGGCCCCCAGCCTATGAGATTGGGGTGCCTCCTTTCAGGACATGTCTTCCCCTTAGTTAATCCTTTCTGGAAAGACCTTCACAGACACATCCAGAAGTATGCTTTACTAATCTCCTCGGCGCTTCCCAATCCAAACAACTGACAATAAAGAGGAACTGTCACACCTGGTAAAGTATTATTTTCTGGGCATGTCTGTGAGGGTGTTTCCAAAAGAGATTAGTGTTTGAATCAGCAGAGTAAAGAAAGAAGATCAGCCCTCACTAAAGTGGGCAGGCATTCTCAAACCCATTGGGGGCCTGAACAGAATCGAAAGGTAGAAGAAGAATGCACTTTCCTCTCTTTCTTGAACTTAGATATCCATTTTCTTTTGCTGTCAAACATTGGAGCTCTTGGTTCTTGGATTTTCAGACCTGTCCATTTCCATTATGTATAACTAATGGTTCTATTACTCTGGAGAACTCTAACTACTATAAAGATTAAGTTTTTTATTTTTTTTACAAGTTGTCCACCAATAGTACAGGGTTATTCAATAGAAGAATTATTTATTATTTCAGCAATCTCATTATTGCCTATAGGATATTTTCACACACATTCATACACACACACACACACACACACACACACACACACACACACACACACACACAGAAACTACTCTAGTCATTGAAAAACCCCAAAATCTAAATATAATATTTTGCAATGTGTCTATGTGAAGTGTGTAGCTTCTTTTGGGAAGAATAGTCCTAAGCATCTATTTGGCTGTCAACCAAAGGAATGATAAATGTGAACATTTGTCTGACTACTGGTCTCCTTGACAGGACAAAAGTTTTTCAGTGAATTCTACAAAAAGAATGCATGGGTAATTAAGCATTAGTTTCACACACATATGCAATCTTGAGCTTTTCCAGCATGATTATTTTCTCAATAGCCTCATAAAACAATTTTGAATTACTTCTCCCATTTTCTAGGTTATTTTTCTCTAGTTGTACATAGTAACTCCTCAGCCAGAAGGTTGGGCATCCAGGTGACATAATATGAAGAAAAAGCCAAGCTGTTTTGGGACACACTACTTTCAGTGGGAGAAACACCTCGGAAAGTATAACTAAAAATTACTTTTAGAGAAATGAGAAGAAATTGGCTGATTGGCAAAGGCCAAAGCAAGCTGCAGAGGTTATTGGAAATAAATCTAAAAGGTCTAATAAGAGGAGCTATCCTGACAAAAGTAAGAACAATTTAATTAGCAAAGTGTTTGTAGGGAATAACAAAACTGAGCCACAGATGATGCAATAATTGTGCTGCAGTGTAACAAGCCATTCCTACAGTGGTTGAGTGTGCACATTTAAATAATCAACTGACTCTTCTATGCATTTGATACTCTTACTTAGGTTAATTATGAATTTTTTTTCTGTCTGGCCCACTTACAAATGTATGGACATGTCTGGGAACCATGCAACTACAATGTTGTTGTTAGGTGCCATCGAGTCTGTATCCGATTCATAGCGACTGTTTCGGGATTGCCTTGGGAGTGGATTGCCAGGCCCTTCTCCCATTTTTTGCGGTACTGGGAATTGAACTCGGGACCTCAGAGACTGCAGCACAGTGCTCTACCAACTGAGCTAAATCCCAGCCCCATGCAACTACAAAGAGAAGTCTAATTCAAGGACAAGCAATAGTTGAAATTCCTCTTGAATATTGATTGAAACTCCAAAAAATGATGCAAGAATATTAATAAATAGTGTGTTTTCTTAAAATCATGTCAAAGATTTTCAATTCCTTTCATTGTTTTTAGCACATTGTAGTGTATGGAATAAAGATCATTCCAAACATGTCTGAAAATGTTTTTGATTTCTACAACATCATATCAATGCTTACACACAAATTTTCATTGTTGTTGTTTAGTTTTTAGATTAAACTTCAAATGTGAAGAGTTCAGTTAATCATTCTAACTAAGAACAATGGCATAATGTATGCCTGCAGGCAACAATAAAGTATAATTTACCTTTTCTCCCAATTCTTTGATGTCCATCTCTATTCTCAAATCCACAGATGCCCAATATAAACAACTCAATATATGCCCTTAAAGATTATTGTATTCTTATAAAATTCCTACTGTTTTATGTATGTGTGTGATAATAAATGATATTATGTTGTTACTCATCTTCTTTTCTACCTCAATACATTTGTGGGTAACCTCCCTATGTGGCTATGGACATCTAGTTTGTCTTCCTTACTGATGGCCACGGCTCTTCATGGACATCTATCACTTCCTTAATTCCTTGGAGATGTTCTTGGATTGACTGTAGTTCCTTGCCACCAAAAATAACTTTGTGGAAAACAGGCATGTACATGAGGCTTTATGAAACTCTTCAAAAATTGTTCTGGACTATAAACACAGGACTGGATTAGCTGGGTCATAGGAACAGATATATCTATTTTAGCTAAAGATTGTTTAACTGTTTTCCAGAATGTTTATTACTGTATAATCTCTATCAACAGTGCATAAAATTTCCTTTCTCCCAAAGTCCTGACAGCAATCCATAGCCCCAAACTTTTCGTTTCTTACCATTCTCATGGGTATAAAGTAATATCTCCTTGTAATTGAATGTTTATTGCTATCATTTCATCAGAGTTCAAGCATACTTTCTCATACTGTTCATATATTTAGGCTTCCATTTCTGTAAATTGCATGGTCACTTGGCTCATTGTCTTCTTACAGTTTCTGACTTTACCTTCTTCATTTGGAATCTAGGAGCATTTCTGAAATTAATTTCTTCTTAATTTTTAATATTCAAGAATCTTCTCCCAACATGACATCAACTTGTTAACATCATCAAAGATGCTGCTCTCAAATACAGATCCAGAAATGTATGCTAATTATTCTATTTTCATAGTTTATGTCTTGGAGTCCTACTTAAATACATTTTTTCCATTTAAAGTCATTAAGATATGCATGTACAGATTCTTATTATACAGGTATCATTTTAAGTCCTAGCACACTTAGATCTTCAAATTACCATTAAAAAATTTAGATAGCTATTATTTTACAGATTTTACAGATTTTACAGATGAGGAAATTGAGGCAATCAAAAAAGTAATTAACTTGCTCTAAATATACAGCTTGGAAACTAAAGAATCTATATGTGAACACAGACATGCTCTTCTATTTAGTTTTTTATCCTTTTGGTGTCTGTTTTTTTTTTTAATAAGTTTACAAGCCTGCCTGCCTGCCTTCTTTCCTTCCTTCCTTCCTTCCCTCCTTCCTTCTTTCTTTCCTTCTTTCCTCCTTTCTTCCTACAAATACTTAAACTCCTCCTATGTACAGAGTACAAATTGTTATCTGTGAGTATATGGTTTTCACTTAAGCTGTAAGCCTATATGACATCACTGAGACAGTGAATCAAGACAAAAATAAAACCAAAACCAAAACAAAACAACAGCAACAAAAAAGAAAAAAAAAAAAAAAAGCACACCAAGGACTGAGCTCTGGGTATCTCAATGTTAAGGAGGAACCAAAGAGGGGAAACCAGAAGAAGAGGCTGAGTAGCATCAGCTACCAGTGTAACAAGAAAACCAAGAGTCTTAAATTTACTAGAGGCCAAACCCAGTGATGAAGTGTTTCCACAGGAAGGAGTATTAACTCTGTCAGTCACTGCAGAGAATTCTAGGTAAGTCCTCAGATCCATGAACCAGGTGCAGCACTAGTAACCTGAGGAGCAGCCTCCTTGGACTGGTAGGGAAACAAGTGGTAGGTTAAAGAGAAGCGAGAGGAGAGGTGTTGGAGTTGAGGGAAAAGGGACGCTGCTCTGTTAAGGGGTTCTGCTGCAAAAGGAGTGAAGAGATGCAGTGGTAGCTGTAAAGGAAGTGGTGTCAAGACACAGTTAAGAAAATTTCTCCGTTAAGTGCTGTATATCTAATCATGCTACACTTTATTCAACCAGTCTCCTGTTTGTTGGGCACGCACCTCCCGGTCCGGCCTGGAGGTTCGGACGGGCTGCACTGCCGCACACACGGATACTAAACACAATTCACTCGGGACCCTCAGGTGAGGGGCGCAGACTCCTGCGGCCCTCGGGACCCCGGTGGAGACGGGAGAAAGGAAAAGCCTCAGGCGCTTTTGCCTTCCAGGGGCAAACACCTGTGTTGGTCGTCTCGGTGGTCAGGAGGAGACAGCTGTTGCTTCCTCGGTGATCAGACGGAGAGCAGGTTCCTTTCCTTGTTGAGGATTACAACAGGATAGCATTATTTCCTCATCAAAGGTCCAGGGGAGAGCAGCGGGAGAGGTGCTTCCTCATCGGTGGTCCGGGCAGGAACAGGCAAGAAGGCACAGAGAAGGCACAGAAAGGGTGCCAAAGAAAAAGCCGTGCCAAAAAGGGTTGAGCTGCTGCAGCGCACCTCTTTATGTAGCTCGCCCATGGAATGGCCTGAGCCAATCAGCTTTCAGTCCAATTGTCCAATCAGGAAGGGTTTTGTACAAACATGCAACCAAGTTACTTTCATTTTCCCTAGATTTCTAACTTACAAACAAGATATTCAAACGCCATTTTCCCAGTTTGGGAGTTTTTGCCAATTTCCTCCCAATTTTTCCCTACACTGTTGATGGTTTTTTACTTCTTTTATGGTTCTTGCTACTACTAACAATACTATGCCTACAGCTGTAGCCCTGTGGCATCCGATCCCGTCAGATCTCAGAAGCTAAGCAGGGTCAGGCCTGGTTAGTACCTGGATGGGAGACTGCCTGGGAACACCAGAAGCTGTAGGCTTGGGAGAAGGACCTGGCAACCCACTCCCAAAAATCAATCTGCCATTGAAAACCCTATGAACAGCAGAGAAGCACTGACAATAGTGCTTCCCCTGTTGTACAGAGGGTCGCTATGAGTTGGATAATGACTTGATGGCACCTAACAACAACAACAACAATACTATAATTAAGGCACTTGTACATATATACTTACAGAATATAGATCAGGTTTTTCCTACCACCTGATACTTATACATATATGTTTATAGAGAATAGTCTCTTGTTCTTTCTGTGGGCTAAATTTTTAGAAGTAAGATTTCTGAATAGAATGATACAAGTATCTATATGTCTGATATTTAATAGTGATTAATGTACTCATAGATATTTATTAGTACACAATATTTAATAGTATAACATATATGTACAGTATATTTCTACCAGCAATAGTTGAGTTCATCTTTTTCTGAAATCCTCACTGGGAAATAAATCAGAGCCATGGAGTATAACTTTTGATGCAGTGTTGGTCCTAATCAAGGCAAGTTACAGTGAGTTCTTTATTTGATCTTTAAAAGATGAAGTGATGCATCCTATTCTATGAACCCTGTTTAAGATCAGGAGGGATAAAGATGCTCACGTAGGAGGTGGTAGAGTCACTTTCAAACCTGGATTGGCTGGATTCATTTCTCATCCCCTTGTTTTCTACTGTCTTTGGTCACTGATTCTGTCCACAGACTTCTCTCAGCTCCTCAGGCCATGGGTGGAGCTAGGGCTTTCAGGCTGAGCTGATATTTTTCAGCCTGCTGCTAGAGACCTGGCTGCACAGCCTGCTGCTTGCCTTCCTTTTCTGGACCCCAGGTCCACATGGCCTGGAGTGTCTTCCCACTCCGAGGCCCCATATTACACATTCCTCTGGCAAAACGTGTCCACTGGCAGGCACCCAGGAACACACAGTTACACATGAGGCTCTCCAAGCCACAGGACTCTCTCCAACTGTGGTCATAGGTAGCAGAGACAGGCAGAAATGCAGGTCCTGGACACTGGACCAAAAGCACAGTGGGTCGGGTGGGTAGAACCACAGGCATCTTAAACAGACAGCAACCAGTGGCCTGGGCTCAAGCTCTGCCAAGAAAAATAGAGCCTAGTGAAAAGCCAAAGCACCTTTCACATCTTGGCCCTATCTTCTCCCTTAGAATACAGTGCTTGCTGGTACTCTTGGGTCCAAGATCATGGCTGAATCATTAGATAACACTGATAGTTACAGCTACCACCTACTTGGGAATCCAGCAACTAGTAAGTTATAGGCACCCACATTCATTGTCTGACAGCTTCAGAAAACTTTTGAAAGATAGCCTTCATTATGTCTGACTCAGAAATGTTAAGTACTGTACTCAGGATTACACCCTTCGCCAGGGGCAGAATCAACACTGAGACTCAGACTTCCCTCATGAGAACGCTCATGGTCTGTCTACTTTAAAAGGGCACTATTCATAATATTGTTAATAAGGATAAAGAATATTCATGAATATTAAATATGAGTTAGACAGGTGTCAAGTAATTTATAGAAATTATCTCAGTTATGGCCTGCAGCTGTAGCCCTGTGGCATCCGATCCCATCAGATCTCAAAAGCTAAGCAGGGTCAGGCCTGGTTAGTACCTGGATGGGAGACCGCCTGGGAACACCAGAAGCTGTAGGCTGGGAGAAGGACCTGGCAACCCCCTCCCAAAAATCAATCTGCCATTGAAAACCCTATGAACAACAAAGAAGCACTGACAATAGTGTTTCCCCTGTTGTATAGAGGGTTGCTATGAGTCGGATACCGACTCGACAGCACCTAACAACAACAACAACAGCAATCTCAGTTATAATGCAAACAATATTAATTTTATTAACCCTTCCCTCCACTATGATTTTTTAAAAGTTATTATTTCTTAAAAAGATAAGAGAACTAAGTCTTAGATATTTAAGCAACTTGCCCAAAATCTTAGAACTAATGAGACCCAGAGATGGAATTTGAGACCTGATATATGTGACCCTAGGCCTGGGCTCTTCACTTTTTTAACTATTTGGACAGTCTTCCCCACCCCTGTGACTTTCTGGGGGTAAACATATCTCCTAATAGTAATGAGAAACACTGCCTTTCTCATGGTAGAGACAATACTTCAGGTTTAATAGGAAATTGAATTATCAAATGATTATGCATGGCTTTTGCCTTCAGGGAACTTCTACTAAGTTTTATCATTAAAGCAGAAAGCTTCATGTTTGGTTTCTCTTTGTATAACCCCAAGATGCCTGTTTTAGTGTTAGCATACTGTTGTTTTTGTTGTTAGATGCTGTGTAGTCATGTCCAACTCATAGCAAGCCTCATAGTGGTCTCCAGTGGTTGATTGTTTTGCAACTGTTCTGGGAGTGGGCTACCACATCCTTCTGTTTTTGTGGTGCTGGGAATTGAACCCAGGGCCTCAGAGCTTGTGGAGCAGTACTCTACCAACTCAACTAAACCCTAGCCTTAGGGTTAGAATATGGAAGTTCATAAGTAAATATTCTTATGAAGGAAAAAAAGGAAGAAATTGGTTAATTTCTCAACTAAGGACAACTCCCAGTTACACATAAGGAGGAGAGGCCACCTACTGTTGTTTAGTAAATGGCCTGTCCTAGACTCCTAGGTTTATCTTCAATGACTATAGTCTTCCAGCCTTCCAGTCTTCCATTAGCAAAGCCATTCCCCATGAGAAGTTAAAACAATTACCTCTGTGATCTCCACTCAGAGTCAGTGACTTTCTAGAAAAGTAGGAAAAGCCCACAGAGTGTTACTTGTGCTCCTCAACTGGAACCTTGGAGCCAGAACATGCCAATGAGAGATGGGTAGGGAAACACATGGCATTTATAATGCATCCAGGCAGAGATTTGCTTTTTTAGAAATTTATTGACTCACTGGAAATTCTAGGACTTCAGATGTTGCTATGAAATCAATTAATGCATCATGTTGTTTCTGTTGTTAGGCGCTGTGGGCTTTCATCCAACTCATAGAGACCCTCATGTGGTTTTCCATGGCTGATTCTTTTAGGATTACTTTGGGAGTGGACTGCCACATCCTTCTCTGGTTTTCGTGGTCCTGGGGGTTGAACTTGGGTCCTCAGAGAGTGCAGAACAATATTCTATCAACAGAGCTAAAGCCCAGCCCTAATAAATCAAAGACACACAAATACTCCCCCCCCACACACACAGTCATGTTTCCCACCAGAGAGGTGAAGTTTTCAGTTTCTCTTCTTTTATCAACTTTGACTTTTTAAATTTTCTGTATTGCAATACTTTAGCAGTCTATGGAGGGATGGCATATCCTGGGGCTTACCATTGTCTAAAGTTAGTGAACAGTTTGCTCATGAACGTGTGTTCCAAATGCAAAACAGCCAAAACAGAGCACATAGTTGCAATTACCCCCTTTACTGGGCTTTCATACTCCCTTCTTCTATTCTCCTGCCCTAGTCACCCAAGGGCCAGGTATCTCACTGAGCTAAGGACAGCATGTATGCCCTAGAATCTACTACAGTTACTCAAACTCACCACTCCTAAAAGAAGTGCAACCAGAGTGCTCCTTGGACACAGGTTGGCTAGACTGCATCTTACATATTTTGGACATGTAGTCAGGAGGGGCCAATCCCTGGAGAAGGACATCATGTTTGGGAGAGTTGAATGATGAAATGGAAACCACCTTGAAAGAACTGCTGAAACACAAGCCTCCAGGAATTGATGGGATACCAATAGAGATATTTCAACAAACAGATGCAGCACTGGAGGTGTTAACATGTTTATGCCAACAGATTTGGAAAACAGCTACTTGGCCAACTGACTGGAAGAGATCCATATTTGTGCCTATTCCCAAAAAAGGGGATCCAACTGAATGTGCAAACTATCAGACAATATCATTAATATCACAAGTAAGCAAAATTTTACTAAAGATCATTCAAAAGTGACTACAGCAGTATATAGACAGGGAAATACTGGAAAATCAAGTGGGGTTCAAAAGAGGGCAGGGAACCAGGCACATCATTGCTGATGTCAGGTGGGTATTAACTGAAAGCAGAGAATATCATAAACATCTCTATCTATGCTTTATTAACTATGCAAAGGCATTTGACTGCATGGATCATAACAAATTATGGATAACAGTGGAAAATGGGAATACCAGAGTACCTAATTGTACTCATGAGAAATCTGTACATGAACCAGGAGGCAGCTCTTTGACCAGAACAAGGGAAAATAGCCTGGTTTAAAGCTGAGAAAGGTGTGAGTCAGGGCTGTATACTTTTACATATCTCTTCAATTTATATGCTGAGTGAATAATCCAAGAAGCTGGACTTTATGGGGAAGAATGTGGCATCAGGATTGGAGGGAGAATCATTATCAACCTGCGTTATGCAGATGACACAACTCTGCTTGCTGAAAGTGAAGTGGATTTAAAACATCTACTGATGAAGATCAAAGCTCATAGCCTTCAATATGGGTTGTGACTAAACAGCAACAAAACAAAAATCCTTACAACTGGGCCAGTATGCAACTTCACAATAAATGGAGAAAAGATTGAGGTTGTCCAAGATTTTGCTTGGCTTGGCTCTATAATCAACACCAATGGAATCAGCAGTCAAGAAATCAAAATACGCATTGCTCTAGGAAAAACTGTGGCAAAAGATCTGTTTGGAGTATTGAAAAGCAAAGATGTCATATTGAAGATGAAGGTACACCTGACTCATGCCATGGTATTTTTAGTCGCATCATATATTTGTGAAAGCTGGACATTGATCAAGGGAGACAGAAGAATTGATACTTTTGAATTATGGTGCTGGAGATGTCTATTGAATATACCATGGACTGCCAAAAGAACCAACAGATCTGTCCTAGAAGAAGTGCAACCAGAGTGCTCCTTGGAAGCAAGAATGGCCAGGCAGCAGGTTACATATTTTGGATATGTAGGACATGTAGTTAGGAGAGATCAGTGTGTGGAGATCTACATCATGTTTGGGAGAGTGGGAGGTCAACAAAAAAGAGGAAAACCCTCCACCAGACGGATTAACACAGTGTCTGCAACAATGGGCTCAAACATAAATAAGATCGTGTACCTGGCACAGAGAGGAGAGGTGTTTCGATTTGCTGTACATAGGTTTGCTATGAGTCAGAATCGACTTGATGGCATCTAATAACAACAACAGTCATGAGTGGCCAATTCCTGGAGAAGGACATCATGTTTGGGAGCGTGGCAGGCCAACAACAACAAAAAAGGGAAACCCTCCACTAGATGGATTGACACATCATCTGCAACAATGGGCTTAAACATAAGTAAGATTGTGTGCCTGGCACAGAATCTGGGAGTGTTTCATTCCATTGTACATTGGGATTCAACTTGATGGCACCTAACAATAATAACAGCAAACATCAGTGCTAAATCTGCTTGCCTTACCTCATCTTTGCCTTTCTACAGAACTGAAGTAAAGCCTTTGTCCATAGTTCTTCCTGTCCTTTTGCCTCCCAGTTGGCTTTGGTGCTTCCCTGTGTGCCACTCTTGATATGGTGTCCCCCTCCTCAGGACTTGTAACAAATGCTCTTTTCAATGACAGTCATCTCCTCATTTGTTGGCTCCAATATACCTACAGAATAAAAAACTATATTAAAATACCTCTGGACACATTCTTTTCGACCTTATTTCCTTAATAAGAATGCAAGGGCTGGTGGCATTAAAGAAGTACACATATTCTATTATGGTTTGTTTATGGAAGGTATGATCAAAAATGTATTAATGTTTCAATAAAATTTATTACAGTAAAAGACACATTGCCATTAATCCCCCTTAATATACTGCTCCTGGTTTTGACTACACTTATGCCATTGTTCTTGCCACTTTCTGAAGCACTTCTGGAGGTCCTTTTTCATGACCATCTTCGGTTTCACCCTCCTTCATGGCAATGTTCTGTCACACACCACTGCTGGTGCAGCAATTTCTATCAGATAGGTACATTTCAGTGTATCCTTGTCCATTTTATTCACTGGATCTGGTACCATATGACTTCTGGCTCTTTGCCAATGTCAAAAAGACCATGAAAAGTAAACATTTTGAAATGATTCAGGACATTGAGGCTGCCATGTCATTGCAACTAAAGACAGTAAGAAAAGAAGACTTCCAGAACTGCTTCAGAAGGTGGCAAGAATGATGGGATAAGTGTGTTTAAAGCTAGGGAAAATATTTAGAGGGAGATTAATGACAATGTGTCTTTTACTGTAATACTTTTAAAAAATTTAAACATCTACTGTATTTTTTAATCACTCCTTATAAAATGGGCTCCATCGCTCAGATTTGAATACTTGATCCCCAGTTGGTGGTGTTATTTGGGGTAACTATAGCTCAGTGGGTAGAGCGCTGTGCTGCAGTCTCTGAGGCCCCAAGTTCAATTCCCAGCACCACAAACAATGGGAGAAGGGCCTGGCAATCCACTCCCAAGGCAATCCCAAAGCACTCAGCCATCAAAAACCCTATAAGGGTCGCTATGAGTTGGATACCGACTCGACGGCACCTAACAACAACAACAACAACATGAATGTTTAGGAGGTGGGACCTACCTGACCACTGATAGTGGGCCTTTGAAGGTTTTACTCAGACCCCTGGTTCTGGTCTCTTGCTATCTGCTTCCTGGTTGACCATGATGTGAACAGATCTCTACCATAGGTTCTTACTGTCCCCTGGCCATGTGTTCCCTGACATTATGGACCGAGATCCTCTGAAACCATGAGCCAAATAAATCTTTCCTCCCTTAAGTTATTCTGACAGGTATTTGGTCACAATGATTCACAAGCCAACTAACATACACCCCAAGGAACACAAAAATGTCAGCACAGACAAGGGAAAGCACTAACTTTTACCTCCAGATGCTAACATCATGCCAGGAGACACACATCAATGCCCACTCCAACTGAGGGGAGGAAAAGGTGTAGCAGTGGCAAAAGCCATCATGTGAAGGCTTTTCTGACTGCATATACCTGTGAATTCAAGGACCTTGAATCGGTGGCATTGGTGAATACAGTGCTGACTTAAGTTCAAAAGAATGTTAGAAGTATCCACAAATTCCTTGCTCCATTTCTGCAAGAACCAACTGGTTAAGCTTTCTTTGGGATGAGTAGAAATATAGTAAGGCTTTTAAGTAATTGTGTTTTTTTCTATTAAAGATAATGCTTCGCCAATTTAGGAAACAATTTAATTTAATTAGCCATAAATTGCTAAGTACTTATAGTAAAGCTTAAAGAAGCACCAATACTTAGATACAAATTAAAAGACTTCTTGACTACTATGCAATTATTGTCAATAACTGCTTCATTTAGCTGGAATGTTCTCAAGAGTTGATAAAAACCAGCCTTGAACCCTTTTGCTGGAACTCCAGGGTCCCTAGGATTTTGTTTTCTGAACAGATGGAGTCTTAAAAGATGACAGTTCTTGAATGCAGTCAATAAATTGTGAGGTTTAGCTCCATCTATGCATGTGTTTGACCAGAGATACTACCAATTCTTCACTGTATGGTTTTGTGCAACAACTTAGTCTTTTTTTTGCCTCAAGTTACTTTTCTATTAAACGGGAGATAAAATAGCACCTAATTCTAAGCATACAGAAATAATCAAATTAGCTAGTGCATGTGCTTAGTGCATTGCCTGATGCTAGATATTCCAAAGAAATGATGAATGGGTGTACCACATCTTTCCTCAATTACTTTTAGGGTACTTTATTCTCTTTTGGTGAAAAGGACAAACCTTATAGTATTTCTATTCCCTACTTAAAAGAAGTTTGATTCAAGCAAAATATAATATGACTTTATGCATAGTCAACAAGAGAATTCAAAACTTCCCTACATGTGCTTGAAACCCTAAGCAGCTCTTTGATAAAGCAGAAATAAATTTATCTAGTGACTCCACTCCTTCTCAACGCATTAAACCTCAAGTTTTAATGTAATTTCATCCATACTGATTATTAAGTCCAGCATTACTCAGGTCATTGAAAGCAGTTTATTAGGTAACTATGTCTCACTGTCCACCTTTGGAACACTACAAACCATTTAAATAGAATAGTTTTTAAACAGGCACACACTGTGGTTTCCTTACATCTTTCTCCAAAGCCTTCAAACATTACTATTAGCGTCATTCAAGTTGGGAAACTTAGTCATATGTTCAGAACCTTATGGGTAGGTCCCAGAATGAGAAAGGACAGAGGATAAGTCTTGTACAGACGGGAGAGGCTTTGTGGATTTCATAGTGGTTGAGAACTACTAACAAGGAAATATTACACATGGCCTTTGGCAGGAACAGATAATAAAATCCAGAGCCGTTTGTTATGGGCTGAGTAACATATTATTCATAATTGTTATTTGATTTGGGCTTCTTCCTGTCTTCCTTTTCTGCATTGAAAAATTGCACCATTTAAAGGTGCCCTATGTCTGATTATGTGCTACATAATCTGGCAAATATTCCTTAAAGCAAAGCCCACGAGGCCAGTGAAATTTGAAGTAGCAGATGGCATTTTCACCAACTACGGAGCCAGTTTTTTGCAGAGGTAGAAGAGGGCTCCACCCTCACTTCAGTAATGACAGGAAATGTCCATCATTCCCAGACTCTCATTCATTCAGCTGATTTCATTAATCCCTGGAGCATCCTGGTAACTCCAGGAAAGCATCCAAACTCATCAGTCTGGCTCCGATTCATGTCACCAGCTCCATCTTACACCACTTCTCTGCCCTCCAAACCCTGAACTCCAGCCATTTGCGTCTTTAATGTTTCAGCTTTCACAGCTGACAAGTGTCCCCAAGCAGCAGATGACATGTAGTAATAGGTAAATTTATAGATGCTCTAATTTTAATGCTTCAGGCTGGTGAGCTGAAGGGAGTCATTAAGCCACCGAGTGAGACTAGCTGGCTGCCCAGCATTGGCTTTTCTACAGCCTTTTGCCATTTTTCTGTTTATTTCTGAATGTGTTCTTTATGGGGTATATCAATCATTTATTGCCACAAGAATGTTGTGCTACAAGCAACCACAAGCCTCCGTGGCCTACTACAATAAACATTTATTCTGCTGCTTGTTCAGGGGCTTGGGGGGGGGGTGGGGAAGAACATTAGTCGATTCCACCTGTGCTTACTGGTGAGTCCGTATTCAGCTGCCAGTTGTCCAGTTGCTCCGCTGCTCTTGTCTGGGCTCCCTTGTGAGTGGGGCTGGCAGGCTGTCAGCTGATTTAATATGGCCTTCATCAGGACACCCAGGACAACTCAGCTCTGCTCCACTTGTCCTTCATTCTCCTTAGGTCAGTCTAGAGACGCTCTCACAGCAACAGCAGAACTGCAAGAGCAACCACAAGCAATTGCACAACCACCCAAGCCTGCCTTCATGTCACTCACACTCGCTAATACGCCATGGACCTGGACGAGTCACGTGACCACACCCAGGGCTCCTGCAAGAGCCCCGGCAAAGTTGTATGGCCAAGGGCAAGAAGAGACAGAAGGAGTGGAATTAGAATTGTTTTTGTAGTGAATCTGTTCCACAGAAGAAATGGGTTCCCCAGAGGCATCTAACAAGGCCACCATTTTATTTCACATGAATTCTAGGAACAGACTGTATTGTGGTCCACATGTGGGAAGCTTTCCCCCCTATTCTTCGTGTTATCTTCCTACCCTATCTATCACTGTACCAGTCCCTGGAGGTACAGAGATAGAAGTAAAATAGTCTCTGATTAGAAAAATGCAGATTATTAGGGCAATTGACAATTTAGAATTGAGTTGGATAATACAAGTAAAGACAGCAACATAGCGCTTGGTTCATGGTAAGAAGCTATAGGAGATTGTGCTGAGATGCACACAGTCTGCATCTCCAGGGCCCCATCCAACAGACTGTCCTTATCCCTAGGATGGCACTCCTGACATCACTGCTGTATAATCTGACCTTCACTCACCCATGTCCTTGACAAGATGACTCTCATTGGCTGGAAGGTCATGGCTTGACCCTAATTTCTCTGTGGGACTGTTTGTGAAAAGCAAGAGAAGGAGGTGGCCATGAGACCCACTTTTATACTTGGCCATGAATAGAATGGCACACGTGTTGGTTTCCACTAGGTATGTGCTTCTGAAAGGAGTTGGATGATGAACAACCAAAACCCAAGAATCAATGACAGCCATTGTGTAGTAACTACTACATCACTTTTTCTAAAATATGTCTTGAAACTAGGCCATTGGTTCAGTTTTCTCTCAGTGAGAATAGAGGAAACTTGAAAAGAAAGAAAGAAGAAAGAAAGAAAAGAAAAAATAGGCAAAGCATGGAAAGCGTGGTAAAGTGCCAGTCTTTATTCTATAGACACAAAATTTTGCCTCTGGCAAATGTAAAGAAAGCCTGTTCAGGAGTTAGATTGCCAGGGAGCTACTATGGGGACCAGGATGGCAGCCTGTAGCTGTCAATCATGACTGCCCAGACAATTATAGCAAAAAGACCTTGAGTCTAGTTGGAGATAGTAATGGAGGAAGGTCCTCCCCTGAGCCCATAAAATTATAGTTTTAAGGTTTTCTCACCCAAGATTATAGTGAATTGTCAGGTAGAGACAATACAGTTGAGAAAATAGTTCAAGACCTGCCAAGTAGAGTTCAGCCCAAGAGATTTATGCCTTAGTTTTCACCCAGAGCCATGTTTCTTTGAATACACCACACACACACACACACACACACACACACACGCACGCACGCACACACACACGCACGCACGCACACACACACGCACAATGAGGTAAGTTTGCTGGCTACCATTCTACAAATGTAACCTCTTTGAAATCTCATCCATTTTCCCTTGAATCTCTGTATGGGTGGTGAAGATAAGCAAGCTCCAAAAAGAAAAGACTGTATTTACATCTAGGCTTCTCTGTGTACAAAGAGGAGAAAATGCATCATTCTATGAAAAGAACACAGCTTTAGGAACCATAGGCATCTGCCTTCTGACACAGTGCCAGCTGTAGGACTTTGTGTTGGACTTCTGTTCCTTTCATTCCGACTATAGTTACAGGAAAGATGCTACCTATCATACAGAGTTTTCATTAACATTAGAGAGAGCTTATGTCTCTACTACACATGCGTGCCAACTAATTTCTTCCATGGACATTAAATTGTGTCACTATCTTTTTTGTTTTATTTTTTTTTCAGTGACCACTGGTATGCTTGTAATAATTTCTGATCCCACTCTACCTATAAGGAAGGTCATTATGAATCTATCTGCCCATTTTTTTCTTTTAATTTTTTCTCTACCTTAAAGTAACATATAGTAACCAGCTGTATTTTAAGGAAGCTTAAAACATCCTATGACAAGTCAAAGCGCAAGTCAATCAATCAATCCATTATTATCACTATGAGAATTTCAGAAATTTCAACACAAGCAATTATCAGGACTCAGAAAGGATAAAGAAAATTAAACACTATACAGTTGTTGTTGTTGTTGTGAGGTGTTGTTGAGTCAAGTCCAACTCATAGTGATGAAACATTACCCAACACTGTGCCATGCACACGATGATCTTTTTTATGTTTAAGCCCATTGTTGCAGCCATTGTGTCAATCCATACAACTGAAGGTCTTCCCTTTTTTCATTGACCAGCCATTTTCCCAAACATGTTGTCCTTCTCCAAGGATTGGTCCCCCTTGACAACATGTCCAAAATACATGAGATGTAGTCTAGCCATCCTTGCCTCCAAGGAGCACTCTGGTTGCAGTTCTTCTAGGACAGATCTGTTGGTTCTTTTGGCAGTCCATGGTATATTAGTCTCCAGAACCATAATTCAAAATCAACAGTTCTTCTCCTGTCTCCCATATTCTTTGTCCAGCTTTCACAAGCCCATAGTGCAACTGAAAATATAATGGCATTAGGCTCACCATTGTCTTCAATGTGACATCTTTACTTTTCAACACTTTAATAGAAGATACCTATGCATTGAGCATTAAATCAATCTATTATTTTCAAGTTATTGGAAATCATACTAATATATTAATGTAAACTGCCACACGTAATTACACCCAAATAGAGGGACTGATAATTGTTGCTTGAGATGAATGCTCTTTACTTTCTAGAAATCAATGGGAATCTTCTTTAGTACACACAAGGGAGATATTATTTCTTCCACCTATGGAGATCACTGCTCATTACTCATTCCTCTGGGTCTTTCCTATCTTGGATTTGACCATTCTTCCTCAAAAGCCTGTGGATCCTCGGAAACTTACCAGACTTCCCACCCTCCCTGTCAAGGAACTCAGTTTCAAGCCCCACCCGTACAAACAAAGGACTTTGTAGTGGAGTGACCCTGATCCCAACTGAACTCTTAGATTTCCACTTTTCTTCTTCCCAGATTTTCCCAGCATTGTAGCTGTGTTATTTCCCTTGGATAGATGGAATTTTGAAGTCACAACCTTTATTAAGGTAGTTGGAGCAAGAATTGAGACCCTGGAGTCTGGAACTAAAAGGCCTGGTTCTAAATCAGCTACGTCACTTATTAGATTATGATATGACTTATTTAACTTGTCTAAGTCTCAGTTTTATGTTTATAAAATGGGTTTTGTAGTATTCCTTACATTACAGGAGTATGATTAAGTTAAATGGTGTAACCATGTTTAATATTTAAATAAACATTCAATAAATACTGATGACTTGTTCATATTCATATTTTCCCATGTTTCCAATTTTTATGTTCTGGCAGCTCCGGATATTCTTAACAGGATCTTCCTGATTGCTCACTATGAGTACCGAACACATGGAGGATTCTAAACTTCTACACGGTAACCAGAGGCACATCTTTGTAGACGTGGGCAGAAGGGAAAGAGTAGGGCACTCTCCCATCCTAGGTACAAAGACCATGGAGTTTCTAGTTATATGGAGTATAATCTGTTCTTGCTGACTGTGGAAACTAGAAAGGATATTCAACTCCACTGCATTTTAGTTTTTAACTTTGCAGAGAATTTACAATGTTAAATAAAATAAAATAAGCAGTATGCTTAGCACAAGAGTTGAGACTTTTTGTGGTTCGTGTTTCTCTTTTTGCTTCTCCTTCTATCAGTCAGTGGATTAGATCAGTGGATTAGAAAATCTCAAGTAGTGACCACATAATCCCATTTTTCAGGTACAATTGCATTCTCTCCCACTTGTCTTCTGTTCTCAGTCTTTGTGCTGGTTGATCCTATCATGTGATTTTATTGAAAGCCATATGAAAAACCTTTAAAAATTAGATGTAAGTAACTAAAATTTGGCAGCTGTCACTTCTGTTATTCCTGGTGTCATAAATTGTCAGCCACCCAATAGGGTATGGTTTTCTCTAAGAAAGAAGAAACAATCACAGAAATGAATGCAAAATTGGGAAAGAATAAATTATGATTCCTAAGTATTAAATATATTGAAGAGTTGGAATATGTATAAGAATAGATATTCATATATTCCCTACAGAACAGTGGCCCTGCATTTACCTACTTACATACAGGAAGACAGCTATGTTACAGTGTACTTCTCTCATTCATTTTTTTTTAACAGAGTAGCAGTCATAAGGAAAGGGATTCAGTATCCAGTTGCCAGATACTATATAGGGATGGCATACATCTTGTCTCATTTAAACTCCAACACAACCCCCTAAAGGAGACATTTTTACAGAATGAGGAAACTCAAGCTCAGAGAGGTTAAGTAGTATGTCTGCTGCCACACAGTTGGTAAGAGAAAAGCTGGGGTTAAAGCTCAGTTTTGTCTCACCCCCAAAGCCCAAGTTCTTCCCATATAACAGGTTTGTATAGACCAATTAGTGCTGCATGAAATATAGAAATGTTCTAGATTTTCCAAAATCCCACCACAGAACAGGAAATAAATAAATGAAAAAATGCACAGACTCCCAGGCGTCCACAGCAAGCAGGAAATCAGTTTCCCATGGATTGAGCCTGCCAAAGAGCATTTTGCAGGGACTGCCTGCCAGGGTCCATTTTGGTGCTATGTCCCCCACACTCCATTCATCCTTCAAAAAGGCATGATTTCCTAAAAATCCAGCTTGTGGTTATTTTAGGTATCACAGACAGAATCCGTAAGTAAGGGAGGAGCCTCTCTTCAGCAAGATGTTGCCAGAAGCTTCCTGCCCCCAGATGCACAGTTTTGCCTTTGCAATTTTTGTGTGTGTTGTTTCAGTGGGAAAGACCCTTGCACAGCACACTGGCAGGTTATGTGCATGGATCTCTCACACCATGCCAGGGTGGGAATCTGTGTGTGTACAAAACATTCACCTCTCTCCAAAGAAACTCCAAGAACATGGCAGCACTTCTAATGGCTCTTTGTAGTTCCAAAGCCTGTGCAGAGGAGAGAGAGGGCGTGGTTCCCTCTAACCCATGGCACTTCATATAATGCACTTTGAAGACTTGAAAACTAGAAAATGAATCACCTTTATGACTTGGGTCACTAGTGCCAGAGGCGGAGGCTTTCTGGAAGGGGTCTTTCTCACAGAGTGGAGCCACTCCTTCCAGACCCACTGGCCCTGTGTAGAGGAAAAAGTGGGGACATAGGCTCAGGTTGCCACCTTCCATATCGCTCCTTGAAGTTAAGCTCATCTTTAATAGCTTCTGCCTGGTCAGCAGAGCAGGAAGGCATGTTTTGACTACAGATCTCCAGCAGCCCAGCTGGTTCTTGATCCCATAGCCCCATATACAATTTCTCCTATGGAGGGAAAGAACCCTCTTCCTCAGTACTCAGCAATACAGGTGCTTGTGTTAAATCCCATGGCCCTTTGAGATAATGTAAGAAATGAAAGTTCCGTATACTTTACTGGTGAAAACTAAAGCTAAGAATGGTTCTTAGGCATTCTGATTCATGGTTCAACATTCATTCCTCCTCCTGCATCACACAGACTTGACTCACACACACTCAACTCTTTTTTTTTTTTTTTTATTAGAAATTTTTAATGTACATCATAATGTGATTCATTTTGACATGCTTTTCGTTGTGACAATTTTCATATATGCAATTTGATAAGCATTATTCATATAGGTTACCCCTTACGCTCCTCTATGTTTCCCCCCTCCCCCCTTCCTATCTAACACACTCAACTCTTTTATGAATGCACTTAATAAATATATTTTGAGTGCCTGTTATGAGCTACAAATGGTGCTGATGTTGAGATATGGATAGAGCAAGACAGACCAGGTCCTCTCTGAAGTTACATCACACTCAGAGGAGGATAGTGAGGAAAGAATTGTGTAGAGAGCTGAGGCAGTGCAATATTGAATGCTTGTACACACAGCAAAGATGCAAAGTGATCCTGAATTGGGTGTTGTCACACAACAATTCTCTGAAAAAGTAATCCTAATGGTGACAGAAAAGAAGCTAGAGATCGCATGATAGAATTTTGTCAGACCAATGACCTTTTCATTGCAAATATATTTTTTCAACATCATAAACGGAGACTATACACATGGACTTCACCAGATGGAACATACAGGAATCAAATTGACTACATATGTGGAAAGAGACGATGGAAAAGCTCTATACAAAATGTCAAAACAAGACCAGGTGCTGACTGTGGATCAGACCATCAACTTTTCATATGCAAGTTCAAACTTAAGCTAAAGAAAATTAGAACAAGTATACGAGAGCCACGGTATGACCTTGAGTATATCCCACCTAAGTTCCAGAGACTAACTCAAAAATAGGTTTAATGCATTAGACACAAATGATAGGAGATCAGACAAGCTGTGGCATGACATAAAAGATATCATTCAAGAAGGAAGCAAAAAGTTCTTAAAAAGACAAGAAAAAAAGAAAAGACCAAATTACATGTCAAAAGAGACACTGGACCTTGCCCTCGAACATCGAGCAGCTAAAGCAAAAGGAAGACATGAGGAAGTTAAGGAACTAAACAGAAG
>VMDO01024317.1:0-29990 GCA_007922755.1 Pedetes capensis
AGGGGAAGGGGAAAGGGAAGGGGAGGAGGAGGAGGAGGGGAGGGAGGAGGAGGAGAAGGGGAAGGAGGAAGAGGGTTGGGCAGTCCTTTTAAACTTAATGAATTTGTCTCTTCCTCCCTAATGGGATCGGAAGTGATCTTAAAGTTCTTTTAGACCAGTGCTTCAGTCCTGGAGATCCTGTTAAAATGGGGATTCCCATGCAACAGGTATGGAGAAGAGTCTAAAATTCTGCATATCTAACAGGGTGCTGCAGAGGCTGCTGGTGGATGGAGCATGTTTGGGTAGTGAGGATTTAGACACCTCACTCATGTTAGAGATGAAAACACAGACCAGAGCATTGCTATGACCTGTCCAAGGTCAGCCAGCTTGTTAGGGGTCAAGACCACAACACTCACATTATTTGGAGCCCAGGACTCTTGCCATATGATTGGTTTTTGCTTGTTTTTTTTTTTTAATCTCTTACACATGAATCAACAGCAGTGGGTTGATTTTCTTGAGATGGATATAATTACTATAAGGAGGAGTATACTCAACATCTTAATGGTCAATGATGTCTTTTTAACATCTAAGGCCAAGTTGAAATAAAAAGATGAAGTGATTAACTTAATCAAGTACTTGGTTCATCTCTAAAGAAGAATCCTGGGATATCATCGTACTTTAAGAGATACAGTCTTTAATTCAGCGAATATGAAGTCAGCTGGCTGCCACGTGAAGAATCTTAGAGAATTGATCTGTTCTTTGATATCACAATCAAATAATTGGCCAGGGTTTTTTTTTTTTGTAATAAAGAACTGAGTTTGGTGACAAGAATGTTGAATATCTGTTTCTTGCATTGATGCAAAATGGTCGTAACATTTGGTCAAGATTCTGCTGTGGGGAACCATAGAAACTATTTGACATTGTATACAAGATTAATGTGTATTTTATTCTAGAGAAACAGTCATCACTGAAAAGAAAAAAAATTAGGGCTACAATTGAATATTCTGTGTCTACACATTCATATATAAAATGATGTTATTTTTAAGAGTATTTCTGTACTATGGCCACTTTATCATGAATTTGATTGATTTCAACTGAAAAACTCCTCATTAAATATGGAATCTAGCCAGGCGAGGTGGCACATGCCTTTAATCCCAGTGATTCAGGAGGCTGCGGCAAGAGGATTGCAAGTTTAAGGCCACAAGTTGCCTGCCTAACTCAGGGAGACCCTGTCTCAACACAGACACACACACACACACACACACACACACACACACAGACACACACACACACACAGACACACACAGACACAGACACACACACACACACTAAAGGTAAAAAAAATGGGTGGGAGGTAGGGCTCAGTGACTAAGCTTTTGCAAAGCACATGTGAGGACATGGATTCAACTCCCTATTACTGGAAAAAAAAAGTGAAAATCTGGTGAGACCTCCATTTTTTCTTGTTAGCACTAAAGAGGGAGCATAGCCACCTTCAACTGGCTACATGTGGTGAATTTAGTTGTCACTTTGCTGTGCATTTTCAGTATTTTTTCCTATTCTAGGAAGAAATTGTACAACTAATACAAACATTTTTCCCTCTTCAAAGTACAGGAAAATCATTCCCTGAAGTTTCTCCTTCCATTAAGTGGCTTATATGCAGAGATTTTTATGCAGCTCTAAAGTGATGTCTAAATTAGCGCTCAGAAAAGTCAATTATACTTTTAAAGCTACTGTCTAGAATTGTTATGGCTGCCTTCAGTGGGCATTCTAATTGTTTCTAATGGGCATTTCAGGGCATGGGGGTTAATAGTATCTTGGTGAAGCAAAAATGCTGGCCAAAGCAGGGTTAATTTATCAAAATAACTTTGCATGGTGTTTCAAAGCAATCAGCATTTTATCCAAGTCTGCTTAACTCACATCTGGTCTCTTATAGTGTTTTTAAGTGGGGGCAATATGATTTAGCTCCTTTATATTAATATGGGAGAAGGGTCTGGCAATCCACTCCCAAGGTAATCCCAAAACAGTCAGCCACTGAAAACCCTATGAGGGTCGCTATGAGTCGGATACCGACTCGACGGCACCTAACAACAACAACAACAACAATATTAATACAGTTATTTGAGACAATTTGACTTTGAATCCACCCATGTTAAAATTTTACTTCAGATTTTGGTAATGAAAAGAATCCTTACCAAAGGCAGAGAGAGGCACATCTAATTAAGCTACTTTTGATGTCTCATGCTATCGGGGTCTTTGTCCCCCCCTCCCTGTAATCTTCAAAAGGGAAACATCTATGTCCTGATATGCTGGTCTCTGACTCATCCAATGGCATTCACCATGGCATTGGTCGTGATCAATAACTAATTATTAAACCAGCATTTCTTTCCAGGGCTCCTTGTTAAAAAATTGCTTTTGGCTGAGAGGGAAGGAAAAAGGTCATCCCTTTGACATGGTCTTGAGGCTTTCAAAATCCAGTGGGTCGTCCAATTGAATTGCTGTCCTAAACTAATTGATATAAATTTGAACAGAAGAATGCTTGTTACTGCAGAATCTCGTAATGATATACTTGGCAAGAAAACGTTGAAGAAGAAAAAAAGAAGTCTCAGCATCAATTACAAAGTATCCACACCACTCAACCATTAGAAATTAGAGCAAAATTATAGTTGGTGGAGGCAGGGGGTGAGGCTGGGCAAAGTCTGACCATACAGTCAGACTTACATTATGAACACAGTTATAAAAGTATTGAGTCCTTTGATACATTATTTAATGCCTCTACTGATCATAAGCCTGCAGCTGTACCACTGCGGCATCCCATGATTCTGCCAGATCTTGGAAGTTAAGCAGGATCGGGCCTGGTTAGCCCTTGGATGGGAGACCACCTGGGAACACCAGGTGCTGTGTAGGCTTCGGAGAAGGACTTGGCCACCCACTCCCAAAACTAAATCAGCCATGAATGCAGAGCCCATGAATACAGAGCTTTTTATGACCTGGAGAAACCAATTATGGTAATTTGTAAGTGCTGACATTAACTCAGACACAGGCAAGAAGGTAGTCATGGTTTATGTAAATGGTATAAATTTCAAGAGGATTTATTTACTTGTTATTTACTTAGTATTGTTATCTAGTTAGTATTTTTAAATTGAAGTTTGAGTGACATTAAAGGAGGGCTATTATTTTGTATCTAATGCCATGCCTTACTATCTTACATGAATTTATGAGAAATAAATTTTTTCTTTTCTTTCTTTCTTTCTTTCTTTTTCTTTTCTTTTTTTTTTTTTTTTTTTTTTTTTTTTTTTTTTTTTTTTTTTTTTTTTTTTTTTTTTTTTTTTTTTTTTTTTTTTTTTTTTTTTTTTTTTTTTTTTTTTTTTTTTTTTTTTTTTTTTTTTTGGTTGTGGTACTACTAGAGATTGAACCCAGGGCCTCGCACCTGCATGCTTTCCAAGTACTGGACCACTGAGCTGCACACCCAGACCTTTTTTTTTTTTTTCAACTTTTTGAGACAGGGTCTTGCTAAGTGACGCAGACTGCCTCTGGTCTTGAAATTGTGATCCTCCTGCCTCTGCCTCCCAAGTCGCTGGGATGACAGGCATGCACCATTGTGCCTGGCTTTGAGAGCCGATTTTCTTCACTGAAGAATTTTATGCATTGTAAGCATGTATTACCTCAAAGTTCTAAAAGTTTTCCAGATGCCCAAATCCTAGAAAAGAACTCAGAAAAACCAGAGCAGAAATGCTAATGAAATGCCTGTGCCCAGCCCAGACAGAGTCTGAGGTGGAAATGGAACTCCAAGATGAAAATGAATACAGAGTATTGGGGGGGGGGGAGAAGAAGAAAACCAATTGGAAATGAAAGGGGAGAAAAACACTATTGGAATCATGAAGTGAAGACAGGATTGAAATAACGAACACAAGTGAAATCAACATGCACAACTCCAAAACACAGAAAATCGGAATTACAGCTGGGAGCACCGCAAGATATTGGGGGCAGGTGTTAAACCCTTTAAATAAAACACTGACCACTCTTCTGAGGGGGAGGCCTCCCTCCACCTGCTGCAGGGGCTCCTCTGCCATCAGAGAGCTGCGCACAGCTAAGCTGGAGCTGAGGAATCAGAAACCCAGGGGGAGCGTCGCACAGCTATGAATGTGGCCCACCTCAGTGGGGCAGATGGAGTCGGCAGGGAGATCTTTAGCACGTGCGGCATGTAGGACTTCAGAGTTGTGACAGGTAAAGAAAAATAGATAGATGCGTCCCACAATGAGCCCCCACTCCTGAAAAATAAATTCTGTGGGGCTGCCAGGCATCAGCCGGGGCTTCCCCTGCTATTCCTAGGGATTTCGGTGGCTGATTTCAGTTTTTTTCAAGGGCCCCCCTGCCTGGCCCTTTCTCGCATGTTTGTGGAGCTGGGGATCAAACCCAGATCCTTGGGGAGGAGAGAAAGAGAGAATGAGAGAGAGAGAGAGGAAGAGGAAGAGAGAGAGGAAGAGGCTAGCAGCCCACAGACCCCTTCTAGGACACTCCCTCCCATAATCAAAGCTCTCTCATGAGGCTCCACCTCCTAAAGGTCACCACCATCTCCATGCCAAGCCTTTGGAGGACTTTCCAGATCCAAATTCTAGCAGGAAGCTTCCTCACCCTCCTTCCTCATCCACCTTCCTCACAGCTCCTCCAGGACTGAGGATGTTCCAGGAAAACTCACCATATAAGCAGTAGGTGAGAGCAGAATTGTCAGAATAATCCCTATTATTTATAGTAATAAATATTATTTGTTGTGTTGCCTATCATTTACTCATTGATGTTTCCTGGCTTTGCCTGTTGTATAACATCTATTGTTTTATGGAGTGTAGATAAAATTATCCTATTCCTACATTTTCCCTGTACTGGGTAAAGCCACATGCAATTTTAAGTATGGGATCTCCTGTTGTTATAGCTGAGGAAGAGATTTACAACTTGTACTCGACTGAGATCAAAGCATTTTTATTTGTAAACTAAATGAGCATTGTCCACGTGCCCTCATCTCAGCAGCAGGGGGATTTCCACTGGGAAGTTCGAGGAAATCTGTCCCTCTCAGATTCTCCAAGAATGGAATTGTATAGATAAAAAATAACGACGTAACCCTTATGGGGAGCCTACTATGTGCCCGCACTGTCTTCAAAGCACCTTTCATCCATTAATCCACTGAGTCTTCATGACATCCATGTGAAGTAAATGCTTTTGTTGTGCCCATTTTATATAGAAGACGACCAAATCATAGAAAGACTAAACAACTTGCCTACTTCACATTGCTTAACAGCAAAGCAGATTTTGATCCAAGGCAATCTAACTTTAGAGTTCATGTTCTTAATCACAGCAATATAATCCTTATTAGAACCACTGGTCATCTTGGTGATAGATGTCCTCAGATAGGTATATGGTAAATATTTGCAGACAACAAGACTGATAAATTCACAATAGGATACTAACTTAGACCAAATTGATCCCATTAATTATGAGATCAATCATAAAGGAAAAAAAGTGGCTTTTTTCCATTTGATAAAGTGAGTGAATTGAGGCTCAGAGACATTCAGGGGCTTGCCTCAGGTCACACAGCTATTTAGCAGGAGATTCAAGACCAGAGCCCTTAGCACTTGGCCTTAGCTCATTGGAGACACTTGTACATTAAGAGGCGTAGTGCAAGAGACAAGCTAACTTGCCTTGACTCTTCATCCAGAACTCTTTCTGCCACTTATGTCCTGCTTTGCATGCTAAGATCACCTGCCTGAGTGAATTAAACATTTCTTCTGGTAAAAAATGTGTAATGTGTATATATATATGTGTGTGTGTAGACACACACATACACACAGTGCCTATATATTTCCTTCACAAAGAAATATACATCTAACAATAAGAGTTTATTAAAAAGCACAAAATTAAAAAAAGAAGAAGAAGAAAGAAAAGAATAAGAAAATCCCACTATCCATATGGGGCCTTCTCATTTGCTATAATGATATCGGTTGCAACAAGTCCAAGGCCCGACCTCATTACAAGGGTTTAATTGCATTGTTACAGAGTCTTACTTCTCCTCTCTGGCCTCTTTTCTCTTTATGACAGCTTTAGAAAGGAATTTCAGCTTGGGGTCAAAGGAAATTAATTACTGCTTTCTTAATCTGTACTCATCTACATTTAGAAAACTTTGGGCTTCCTACCAGCGTATGGTTTCCTCCTATTTGTAAAGACCCAAACTTACAAAAGGAACACCTCAGACCTTTGCTTAAAACCGTGTACAGAAGATCTTGAATGGCACATCTTTAATAAACGTGCATCCTATCCCAAGCAAGCACTGGGTGGGGGAAAGGAATTCCTGCCACGTAGCCAAGACAGCAATACTTTAAAAGTTGAGAATTATCTTACATGGAAAATTGCATCTAGTAATTAGGCTGAAGGCTATTAAAATGGAGTGCTAATAACCTTAATCTAGTAATGCCTGTAAAAGGAATGATGTAAGACAAAGGGACCATGAGTAGGTGTATTGATTAGCAATAGAACTGACATCTCTACAGACTCAAACGTGGCATTCAGAACAACGTCTCTGTCTGCACTTGGGTTAAGCTTTAGGAGGAACTAACCTTTTTCCTGAGTGGGTTAGCATCCTAAGATGTCATCCCTTCCTTTCTCATTTCTGCTTTGGCAGGGAGATATCAAGTCAGTGGTGGAAGGATTGGAATCCTGGTTCTGTAGCTTAACAATAAATAGCAATTTAAAACCAACGATGCATGACTCCAAAGACATCCACTGGGTGTGTCTTTAGCTAATCAAGGCACTGAATTGTTTTCTGCTAAGTAGTCTGGGAAGAGGTGAGATGAGTAATTCATGGATTCTCCATCTCAGCCAGTGGAAGTGTGGTAGGAAAGGTCTAGTAGATCTACTGACAAATGTAGTCTCTGGCAGGAATTTCTTTTCTACACCCAGGGCTTTCTTGGGATAGGATCCACATTAGTTTGGATGGTGTCAGTGCCCAAGTTAGCAACTCCTAGGGTTTCTCTTTGCCAAGATTATAATCCACTCTACCTAAGGAGAGTAACATCTCAACCATCTGACTCAATGTGGTTTTATCTCTGTCCCACTTTGCGAGGCTCTTCCCAAACATCTCCCTGCTTCAGTACAAATGTGCCCGTTTGCTTCTGTGCCTTGCCCATAACCTAAACATCCTCCAAACCAGGCTCCAGGCTTCAAATGTTGGATTTTTGAGTATCGCATATCATGTCTTCCACTAAGCTTCTTCAGATCTCAACTATAGTGTGTAACTGACCCCCTTCCTAGATGTTCTCACAAGTTTGTTTGGCTTCTCTCGTGGCTTTGTGTCTGCCTAGCCCTTCTCTACCTTCCCATGCGTTAGTGTAGATATGCAATGGTAATTTGTGTGGGGTTTACTGGCAGCAAGGACAAGGCAGCTTCTGTCAGAGGCTGGCACTCTGGGATGACCTTCAGATCCTAAGGGTTGTGGGGATCAATATCTCAATATGATGTGGCACATCTGTCCCCTTCTGGCGCCTGCTGTGTACCAGGCATCATTTAGTTCTCAGAACACCAAAAAGCACAAGTCATAAAACTCTTTGCTATGACATTCTAATAGGGTAAGCAGATACTAAGCCAAACAATAAATGTGTATGATCATGCTAGGTAGAAAAATAAGGGGAAGAGCGTGGTGGAAGGTGGCAGGGGGCTTCCCCCTTCTAGAAATGTGACAGACCAATGGTAAACTGTGCTCACTGATGCAGCAAGTCAGAGATCTTGGGGATGAGTATTCTGGTAGCATGGGCTTGAACTATTCAGGGAGCCAGAAGAACCAGGAGGCTGTGCTACACATTTATTTTAAATATAAATATAAAGGGAGTGTAAAGGGATAATAAGAAAGAGTGATGAAAGGGAAGGAGGAGAAATATGTGTTTTACTCTCAAAGGCAGACTCTGGATTTTTTTAAAAAGGAAAAATATATACCCCTGAACAAGACATGCATGCAGAAAAGAAGAGGTGGAGGTGAGGGAGAGGAGCCATGAGAGGGTGAAGGGGAGGTTATGAGCATGAGCAAGGTGCAATCACAGGCATGTATGGAAAGGTCATAATGAGATCCGTTACATTGTACACTAAAAACAACTCATAAAAATGTAAAATAAAAAATATATGTTTAAACGATACTCGGTTGATATACAACTCCCTTGGGGCAAAAGATTTCTATGGGTATTAAACAGAGGGACTCAAGGTCCGAGATGAGAAAGCAGTACAACGTGTGGAGAACTAGAATCATTCCGGCTCAGAGACGGAGCTGGAAAAATGAGGGAGAACAGCAGAGGTCTCCAAGGGGTTACTTTATGCAGAGGATCTTGGCATTCTGAGCAAAGATCAATCTTGGGGTCACGTTTAAGGCCATGTTTGACATCACTGAGACGCAGGTTTCAAATGTGCCTACCATGGTGGTGGTGGTTGTTGTTAGGTGTGTTGAGTCAGGTCCAACTCACTGTAACACTCATGGGGTTTTCAATAGCTGATTGTTTTGGGATTGCTTCGTTAGTGGGTTGCCAGGTCCTTCTCCCATGCCTACTACGGCAGGGCCTCAGTTAGTATTTGTTGACTGAGTGAATTGCTTATTGCATAAAAGGTAAAGTGATTTCATAGCATCTCAGAGCTGAGCTGCCCACGAATCCATTTGCCTGAGGTCTAATGGTGGGCATAGCTATAGAGCACGTCAGGCCTCCATCCCTGGCCCCAATTCCAAACATTAAAACTCAGCCCTTATTCTTTGGGAGTGCGCAAAGATGACCTGGGCACTTGTGGTTCACTCTCTTAGGTAGAGCCTGCACCTGCCCATGTGAACTTTCTTTGTTTGGACTGTGCCAGACAACAATGAGGGCTATAAACCCAAGCACCATAGCTTTATCCACATATCCATAGAAACCTAGCAACCAAAGCTATTACCTTTATTCTGAAGAAGTACAGGACTTATAAAGTACAGAAATATATATATATATATATTGTTGCTAGGTGCTGTCGAGTCAATATTCGATTCATAGCGACCCTATGTGCAACAGGTGAAACGCTACTGTCAGTGCTTCTCTGCCATTCATAGGGTTTTCAATGGCAGACTGATTTTTGGGAGTGGGCTGCCGGGTCCTTCTCCCATATATATATATATATATATATATATATTTGGGGCTGGGATTTAGCTCAGTTGGTAGATCACTGTGATGCAGTCTCTGAGATCCCGAGTTCAATTCCCAGCACTGTAAGAATGGGAGAAGGACCTGGCAATCCACTCCCAAGGCAATCCTGAAACAGTCAGCCATTGAAAACCCTATCAGGGTTGCTATGAGTGGGATACCGACTCGATGGCACCTAACAACAACAACAACAAATATATATATATATATGTGTGTGTGTGTGTGTGTGTGTGTGTGTGTGTGTGTGTGTGTATATATACACACACACAGGTACATACACACATACATATATACACACTAACACATATATGTGTGTGTGTGTGTGTGTGCGCGCGCGCATATATATATATATATATATATATATATATATATATATATTCCTGAAATGGTCATTTTTCCCCCTCAGCTAGGCCATTATAGTGATCAGCCAAGCTTTGGCAAGGTAAATACTTTTGGAAAATAAGTGGAAATTTGCTGCAAATCAGCCCCTTTTGTGCATGGCCACAGGAGCATGTTGAAATGTTTGGACACTAATACCCATTCATTTTCTTGGCTCTATAAATAAAAGCCGCCAGCTCTGTGGCGGCCGTGAAATGGTATTCTTCAGGGCCCAGCAGGAACCCCCATCCTTATTACCACCACGGGGGGTAGGACAGGCCCAAAATAGCAAGACAACTACATCAAGACATTTTCAATGTCTAACAAAATGACTGTGTTTTATAAAGAGGCAAAAGGTTGGAAAAAATTGGGCAGCTTTTGTATTTTGTGTGATACCTTTGTTAAAAGAGTTCAGATGGGAAAAAGGAATCTTTTAAAAATGCATAAGCATATTTCTGAATATCATTTAAAATCTCCAAAGATCTCATGAAACTGTACAAGGGATGCACTGACGGAATCGGCCGAGGCCTTCGGGCTGAAGTTATATCCCATCTGGGGCCCCAGACCGTGGGTTATAATGAGGCCCCTCAGAGAATGGTGCCAGTCTTATTATGCGTGTAGGTTTGATCAAGGGGGAGGGAACAGACTCAAGAAGAGATCAGGAAGTTTTACAAGGGAACTGAGCAGCTACTTTTGCCTTCACATCTTGCTTACATTGAGACTTTTTCCCCTAAATAGGCTGGTAGGCCTGAGCAGATCTCAGCTATTACTGTTTTATCTAAGAGATAATTAGCACAAGTCATTCCTAGGAGCCATAAAGACAATAATTAAGATCATAACAGGGACAGGGGTATTCAGGAAAAGTACTGAAAAGTTATTCTTGGATTTTCTTCCTTTCATGACCACCCAGGCCTGACAGGTAAGAGGTATGTCCCTCCTATTTTGAATAAGCAATACATTGTTTCCTTTTTCATAATATACCCCATAAGTAAGTATCTAGTTCCACAACAGTCAGTAATGTTTTTTTTTTTCTGTATGGTACAAGGGTATGTGGCTGATATTATTATAATTAAGCCCATACATGTAACAAAAATCTGACATAAGCCAGTCATTTCACGGAGTATCAGTCTGACGCTTGCCTCCAAACGTGAACACCGGAGGGGACTCTTGCCAAGTCCCTTGAAATCAATGTGCCCCTCCAATCTGGAACCCAGGACTTTGGGATTTTTTGAAAGTTGACAAACAAAGAAAAAAAACTCTCTCTCCCTTCTTCCTCCCCAATTTCATCTTCAGCCTTTTATGACTCAGACTTTAATGAGAGCCATAAACATTACCTTGCCTAATAAAAACTCCCGTATTTCAGAGCTGGCTCAGAGAACGTAAACCACATCTGGTGGCAACTGGAGCTAATTAATATCTTTATAGGTGTCTTCCATCCGCTGGAGTTTAAACAGAAATAGTCAGGGGTGCTTACATCAAAGCCTGAGGCAATCGAGGGCTGTTGTTTGCTTTCCAGTCTGAACTGATAACAAGTCCACCAATTTTTTATAGGGTTGTAAATGCTGAGTGCCGAGATGGTTCATGCAGGGAAGGATTTTGCCGTCTTCTCTCTGCCATCCTGTGCTCCCATCCTTGGTTCTGTCTGCTCCAGTCTAGCTGGGCTAGCTAGACATATGGACAGGCAACAGGGGGAAAAAAGTACTAAAAAGAGGGCTGGGGGAGGGCGCCATCCAATAGGTACCCTTCGATTTAGACAAAGCAAACAGTGACCAGACGTACCAGATCGTCTCTTAACAATCTTTAAAAATCTGCTGTGTCAAGCATTTGCTTGCAGTACGTACAATGTTTGTCTGAAAAAAAGAAAAAAAAGCAAAAATTAAAATGCAAGATGAGCCCGTAGAAGTGGGGCTAAGCTGTGTTTTGAAGCGTACCAATTGGCCTACAGCAACACCGCAGCACTGCGCTAAACGTGCAGGTGGTCAGGGGGCTTCTTTTCAAAGGTTACCGTACAAAGAGCAGGCTAGCCTTCCCTGTCAATGTGGCCCAGTACCCCAGGAGCGCTCGGACAATCAGAAAATAATGACATCAACCTGACCATGGTTAAGTACATAACATGCTAAAGGTTCACGGGCTTGTAGCCTGGAACAATAAGGGAAAAATAAAGACGCTTGCTTGGCGGACCCCAGCTGTTATTAGCCATGCTGGGAGATCAAGGGAAGGTATGATATGGACTGCCATTTCAATTGGGCCCAGGTTAATCTCTCAATTGAGGGAGAAGAAAAATCACAGCAGAAAGGCAGCCTGCAGAAGGAACAGAAGGGGCAAATGGCAATATCATTATTTGCATAATCTGTGTTTAACCCTTTACCAATAGAGGCCACATTTTCCTTCAAATAAGCTTAATTTTCCTTAGAATGGAGGGAAGAAAGCCCCAACATCTCAAAGTTCAGCCAATGAACATACCATCCAATATTCATTTAATACGTATTGCTAAGACTTATGGTTTAGGAGGAAACCTGCAACCATGTAGATTAAAAGTGGCAGGTACCTCTTAAGGAAAAACCATTGGAATTTCTTCTGACCTGGACTTCGTGCCTGCCTTTGTGAAATGTAGAAAGTGGCCTAATCACTCTGGTTTAGATTCTTTTGCCTGGAGAATGGTGTAAAACAGGTCAGATTAAGTACATCTCACCACGCCAATATTGTTTGAGAAATTTCTTTAAAAACAAAAGAGCTGTCTGCTTGCTGTGGAAGGAAAAGCTGGGTTGCTGATTGTGCACTCAAATATTGAAGAGATTCTGTGTGAATGTGTGGATGACAGTGTGCACTCTAGAAGTTCAGGAAGACCATAGGAATATTAAGCAGCAAAGAACTAATTGAACTAAAATCTTGTAAGCGTGTGGTAAGAGGAACTAGAATTTCTTATGAAGAAAGACTGAGTTTTTAGCCCTTGGCTTCTCTCTCTCTCTCTCTCTCTCTCTCTATCTCTCTCTCTCTCTCTCTCTCTCTCTCTATATATATATATATATATATATATGCACACACATGCACATACATAATATTCTAATATTGTACTTCACAAATAAAATATGAGGACACAAGACATTGTAAATCTAAACTATAACAATTAACATAACCTCCTAGTAAAGGAAGATAGGAAAAAACCTTCCCATGTTCATTTCCAGTTCCAAAAAGGACTCTGTTGTTTGGTTTCAAAGCTATTGTTAATCAGATTGATTGATCCTCAAATCATCCTGGATGTGCAAAGAGGTGAAGGGCTGAAGAAGGTGGTACCTAGAGACTGTGCCAGTTTTATATCATTAACTGTGGCCACATCTCTACGAAGAAACTGTTTTGAACAGTTGTGGTGAAGAACATGTTTCCTTGTTATTTACTTTTGTTAAGTATTAGAAAAATTTACAGAGAAAAGTAGAGTAGGAGAAAGTTCGCATACTCTCATCTTCCAGCTCAAACAGAAGAAGTCTTTGTGATACTTCTTATTCCTTTTTGATTATTTTTGCATTTTGGTCCATTAAGGAGTCAAGATTATATATATTTAAACATATGTACATATAGGTATGCAGACATATGATTTATATTATACTTTCTCCTCAGGCAGCATTACTGCATGCTACTCGAACTTTATAAATACAGTTTTGGTGGGCTTCCTGACACTTCATCTTCTGAGCGGAATGTTTGGATTATATCAAATATTTTGTCTAATAATAAATAACACCACTATAAAAGATGATGCAAGTAAGTGATTTTAAGGCTTCCTCTCATTTGAAATTACTTTATCATACAAATTCCTGCTAGAAGAGAGAACAAACGTTTTAAAAGCAGCAGAGCTAGTTAAGGAGTCTTTTTACTATAAGTGCTAATTTAAAAAATAAGTTAATCTGGACCTTTTTACCGTTAGCTCTCAGATGAGAAAATAAAATATTATAGTAATTTGTAAACACATTTAAACACACCTTCCATGCTTAGTAGTCAGAATGGGCAGCAAGTCCCACATAGGTAGAGATCAGAGCATGCCAGAGCTCTTTATCTCATTGGAAACAATGTCACCCAACCTGCTGGCCTAGCCCAGTCTGTGGACATTAGTTCACTGATCCAATTGATTGAATGTTGAATGAAATGTGTAAGCTGGGTCTCTCTTTCACTGTATACTCTATTAGATATATCCCAGAAATCTTCTGGGATAGTGAGGGCCTTTATACCTTATGTCTCTAACATATAGTACCATATATCCAGGGTATGTTTGGTTGTGATCTTCCATGGTCACTGATGTAATAGACAAGGCTTTCTGATTCTCTTCTTCTGGCTTTCACCTGGCTTAGCATCAATTGTCCTGCTAAAGTTTCAGGTCCAGAAAGTTTCTGATTGATGAAAACTAATCCTGGTTTAAGGAAAGAGCACAGGCCACAGCAATTTAGATTACTAGTAGGAAACTGGAAACCTAAAGGAAGTTTATTATTACTATTATTATTATTATTGATAGATGGTATACTTTGTAAGGAAAAGATATATTTGTGAAAATGCAAAATAGTTTGGAATTCAATCACAGTACCACCAACATTTATGAATTGCTTCTTGAAAATGTTTTTGTTTAGGTTTCTCAAAATTTCAAATGTCTGAGGTGGCTCTGGATCTTTAAATCCATGTACCAAGGCCAGCTTGTAAAATTAAATTACATACTCACTGAACATTTGGCAAGTTTATTCAAGATGGAAGTTGTGCCCAGGGCACCCGAGTTATGGATAATCCAAAGCAAAAAAAACCAAATCCAAAGAATCCTAAGATTCAATATGATAGAAGAATAACTCATAAAGAATACAATTTTCTTTGTACAAAAAGACCATGGCTCATCTATTTGAATAGTTTTCGTGACAGGGTCTCTGTGTCAGTATCTGATAATAGATTAAAATGTCACAGTTTAGATCAAAGACAGGAGTGGAGAAAAAAACTAGGAAATGTAGAACCAGGAGCACCATTACAGTTTTTAGAGATTAAAATGCAAACTCGTAAAAGTTATAGGTTTGTTAAAATAATAAGTTGAAGCAGGGATGATTAATTTGTAGACTATTTGCCTAAGGATTTAAGAAAGAAAACAGTGTTGGAATGAAATAGTAGGAGCATCTACCCCTAGTCAGACTCTCGGTTTCGTTAATTAAAGAATAGCGATCAGCTTTGTGCTTTTGCCCTTGGTGAAGGTCTTAGGAAAACACAGTCTCGATTGTGACATCATTGGTCGGTGAGAGGAAACAACCACACTGACAAACATGGGGACAGTTCCTTTGGTGGGATCTCAAGACCTGTCTTCAGCACAATTTAGCTCTAAAACAAGGACTTGTCAATGAATACATTTTCATATGACTTGAGAACACTGTATCTTATTTCCATTGAGAGGATCATTTTATAGAGCCACCATGAAATCTTTCCATTAAAAATGACAGTCGACTCAACGCAAGAAACACTTTGTATTCTGGAAAACATAAAATGAATCACATAGGCTAAAATATCCTTACTCAGGTTTCTCCCATCTCATTCTTTGAGTCTTCATTTGCCAATATGCTTTCTGTTCAAATGGGAAATCAGAGAAGGTTTAGTAGTTGAACCATCATTTTGTTTCCATGGCAAATAAATTAGTTTCAGAAATATATTAAATCCTGTGTTATTTCATGCAAAATTTCTATAAAACCATAATTCAGTGTTGAGGGATAGGTAGGCCTCTTAGTGCTCAGAAAAGCCTGTGGAATTCCAGTTAAAAATCTGAAACGAATCCAAATCCAAACCATTCTGGCTTGGAAATTTTACAGGTAAGTTTTGTTACAAAGCTTCTAGTATTATGTGTGTGTATATATACATATATATGTTTACATGTATACAATGTATACATATGTATTTATGTATGTATACACACACACACACACACACACACACACACACACACACATACACACGGGGCTGGATTTAGCTCAGTTGGTAGAATGCCCTTCTGTAGTTTTTGAGGTCCTGGGTTTGATCCCCAGCACTGCAAAAATTTGAGAAGGAAGAGGCCATCCACTCCTGAGGCAATCCCGAAACAATAAGCCGTGGAAAACCCTGTGAGGGTTGCTATGAGTTGGACACAACTCAATGGCACCTAACAACAACAATCGTGTGTATATGTCACTCCAAATAGAATACTTTTTGTCAAGTCATTCCTGGGAAGATATACTGCTATATCTTCTCATATTCAAGCAGAGACTATTCCTCATCAACTGAATAAAGAGGTGAAAATGTAGCAGTAAAGATAAAAGGAATCAGTAGGAGAATGATCATTTATTAAGGACACATTATACATGAGACACTTTACATACACTGTCATATAATCTTCACAGCAGCCCTAGGTATTTGCATTTTCATCCCACTTTAGAGATGAAGAAACAGATGTTCAGAAGGATGAAGTCACTTCCCAGAGATAAGAGTTCTAGTTGGAATCCACAAATATCTGGTTGACTTTAAAATTCTTACCATGAATATATTATCTATCAAGAAATTGCTGTGATACTGTTTGTAGAATATTTAGAGACTATTAAAGCAAAAGCACATATGCTTGCTTTTCTGCTGATTAAATTTATCAAGACTTGGATTTATGGTGACCTTTAGCATAGTGAATACTGATTGGCCTTCTGTGCAATGATGTCACTCCAAAACTTTTATCCATTACTATATCTCAAGCCAGGAAACTGGCACCAGGTCCTGTCATCCTCACAACGTGAATGAATTGTTGTTGTTGTTAGGTGCCATCAAGTTGGCTCCCACTCATAGTAACCCAATATACAACAGAACGAAACACTCTCTGATCCTATGCCATGCCTGGCATTATGTCAGTGCTTCTTTGCTGTTCATAGGGTTTTCAGTGGCTGGTTATTTTGGGATTATTTTGTGAGTGGTCTGCCAGGTCCTTCTCCCTTTTTTTTTTTTTTTTGGCAGTGTGAGGGATTGAACCCATAGCCTCAGAGAGCACAGAGGAGCACTCTACCAACTGAGCTGAACCCCACTAAATTCCTTTTTTTTGTTTTATTTTGTTTTGCTTTCAAGACAGAGTCTTGCAACATAGCCCTGGCTGGCCTCCTCAGGCTACCTTTGCCTCCTCAGTGCTGAGATTTTAGGCATGTGCCAAACACACAGCCTGAAAAATATTTCTAGAGTTAATGTTCCTCCAAATAAAGGGCAAGCAGAGCTTAAGACCCAGAGAATTTGTCCTTGTATAAGGCATCTTCTCCAGTCACCTGCAGGGTTAATACAAATGCCAAGAAGTGACTGAAACATAATTTTTCCATCATTTAGTTTTTCATGGTGGCAGACTTCTATCTAGATGCAGCTTTCATGATTTTTAAAGGAAGAAAGTAGGAAGGGAAACAAAGATGATGGGTTTCTTTATGGCTTTTCTTTGAAAATAATCATTTGTATGGGATTTCATTTTTGGGGGGTAAGGAAAAATTTGAGAGCTTTACTCTAGTGTGAAAGGGTCTGCCAAACTTAACAAATTGAGTCCAACCAAGACTGCTGAGGACAGCCACATCTCTGTTTCTGTTGACAGCAGGCATCTACAGGAGAGCACGGTTCTCCGCCTGAGTCACCTGTAGGAGCCCAAGCCATTGGCCTTGGGGGCTGCTTTGCCGGAGTCCTGCACAGTGAGCAGCCAGCTTGAGTTCTGTGTTCCGCCAAGCCTGGCGCAGCTTCTTCTGAGCGCACACCTGTCCATTAGGAGTGGCAACCGGTGTCCCCACTCGCTTCACATAGGCTACCGCACAGCAGCGGATGTTAATGACTTTGGAGTGTTTTGTCTTTGACAAAAGCTGGGATCTTGACTATACAATTGACTGCAATGACATAAATTGCTATTTGGAATGAATCTTAATATATACACTAGTGTATATGAGTACAGCTAGTCGTCCTTTCCCCATAGGATCACGGTTGTTAACATTCTCCCATTTTTAAGTGAACAAATTTGAATAAGATGGCTGGGTAAGACATTCTGTGTTCACATCAGCTTTTGAAAAAGCCCATGGATTAAAAGTTAATTCCATCCTTTTAATTCAAGGGACATATAAATGGCATTCTGGGTACAGCCAACTCCTCTTTTATCCCTCCTTTCATGGTGCCTCCTCACTAATTCTTGGTTGTTCAAATGCTACCTACATAATAAAAGCCTTGAGTTAATTTACTAAGATTTTACACCATTGCAAATGAAAGAATGTAAAGTGCTAAACAAGGCAATTAGCACTCTGTTTAGTTCACTTCCAAAATAAATGTAGGCAATTTACAATTTGGCAAACGGCACTCTATCCAGATCCAACTCATTTATGCCTAAGGGGTGGTACAGTTCATTAAGGGGAAAAAGTGTTTATATATATATTATGCTATTGAGGCCCAACCCATTTTGTTCTGCAGCAACAGATGCGACTCCTCCTGAGGTTTATTAGTGTTTCTTGCAGAAAAATGCCAAACTATTATGCTTTCAAATAAATGGTCCAAAGAGAATGCCTTTTAGACTTGAGTATTTGTGGCTAGCTTCACAGGGTGAGGAGTATCCGTGGGTGCATAGCGGATGGTCTGCAGAACTTACATCATGGGCTGGAGCCTCTTTCACAGCTCGAAACGCGCATTTCCATCTGATTCCAGTTGCTGGGATCCCCTGGAAGTGTGTGCTTGAAGTCTTACTGACTGTTTCTTAATTGGCAGGAAGGTTGCTCCAAGCCTTTGATGTTTACTCTTGTAAGCCTCTTATTAGTGAAAAAATAATAGATGTTGTTAATGCAGAAGCACAACCAACATTAATATTTAAGGTGCTGGAATGATAAAGGTTAGGCACGTGTTTATATCACTTTTGAACAAAGAGCTTTACAAAATAGCCCGGAAACATAACGAAGGGACAACCTTGGGATCATTGCACCTCCCTTCGAGCGCCTAGGTCTTTGGGATTTACTCTTCATTTTAGGAAGACGAAGGTCTGATAGGCCACTTTTACGTATACCTCTCATCTGGAATTTGCATTCCTACTGGAAATAAGCCATGAAAACCTGTCATCTGCAAAAGGAACACGCAATAAAAGCCACAAGCCTCTTGTATTTTTGTCTATTTCTGAGTCTATATAGTTCCATTCAGCGATTAAAAAGAAAGACAAGGCAAAGTAAAAGCATTCTTGGGCCCTCTAGCTGCTGGAAGCACAAATGGAAAATAAAATTCTCCGATGATTAAATTCACCTAGGCTGAGCTGGAGAGGAAAACCCCCCAATTCCAATGCGCCCAAGTTCTTTTTCTTTTATAAAAAGATACCCAAATAAATAAAAGTTTACCTTCTTGCATGAACTGCCCTTTCATTTCCATAAGACTAAGCAGAGTAATAATTCATGAGGGACTCTCAGAAAATTAAACTGGGATATCGCTTGTCTCGAGCAGCTAATTAAAATGACACACATATTTTGAACTAGGCATCGCTTCGAGTATTGATCATGGATTTCCATTCCACGTGTAAGGGGAGTTGAGTAGGGACCGCAGGCCAGAGCGACTTGTTTGTTCTAGGAATATTGCAATTGCTTTTGGAATTTTGGACAAGGTGAGGGCGCCCATATGGAAGTTTATGAAAACGAACGGGGGTGCATGGGCTTCACTGCATGGAGCCTTCTGCTTCGGGGTCACGCTTTGCGGGAGAATTTAATCTAAATCAGTCCTTAAGAAAATAGTGAGCTTTGGGACAGGGTCTTGGTAGCACTTTGGACTCCAGCCCTTGAAATCCAGGCTACATTTCAAATATGAAAATCGGCACCTTGTGCGAGTGACTCATTTGCTGTTGAAGTGGAGAAGGTTCTGCGTAAGTGGAATAAATGGCTCACTCGTGGAATGATCTCACAAAGGGAAGATTGGAATGCCCAATTTATTGCACAATTCATGTCTGAATTACGTACATAAATGCCTTGCGGCCTGGCACATGCGTGCTGCCCAGAGGTGCGGAAAAGGGAAAGAGGGAGGCAGTGTGAAATCTGTAGGATTTACACATAACAGGGCTCCTGCACAGGTTTCCTAAAGATGGTTCTAGAAGTGCCCTACATTTTCCTGTGCTTCCAGGAGAATGGGGGGGCGGGACCGGGGGAGGGGAGGATAGGGTAGGAAGGGAGTTGAGGAAATATTCCAGAACACTTTTTTCCTTCCTTCCTTCCTTCCTTCCTTCCTTCCTTCCTTCCTTCCTTTCTTTCTTGTTCCTTCCTTCTCTCCCTCTCTCTCTTTCTCTCTCTCTTCCTCCCTCCCTCCCTCTTTCTTTCTTTCTCTCTCTCTTTCTTTCTTTCTTTCTGTTTCTTCTTTCTTTCTTCTCTCTTTCCTTTCTTTCTTTCTTGTCCTTCCTTCCTCCCTCTTTCTTTCTTTCTCTTTCTTTCCTCTCTTTCTTTCTTTTCTTTCTTTTCCTTCCTTCTTTCTCTCTCTTCCTTCCTCCCTCCCTTCTCTTCCTTCCTTCCTTTCTTTCTTTCTTTCTTTTCCTTCCTTCTTTCTCTCTCTTCCTCCCTCCCTCTTTCCCTCCCTCCCTTCCTTCCTTCCTTCCTTCCTTCCTTCCTTCCCTTTCTTTCTTTCTTGTCCTTCCTTCCTTCTCTCTTTCTCTCTCTTCCTCCCTCCCTCCCTCTTTCTTTCCCTCCCTTCCTTCCTTCTTTCCTTCCTTCCTTCCTTCCTTCCTTCCTTCCTTCCTTCCTTTCTTGTCCTTCCTTCCTTCTCTCTTTCTCTCTCTTCCTTCCTCCCTCCCTCCCTCTTCCTTTCTTTCTTTCCTCTCTTTCTTTCTCTTTCTTTTCTTTCTTTCCCTCCCTGAAGTGAAGGCACAGGTTCAGTGGAGTTGCGCAGTCCTTCCCAGCAATCCCCAGTGCAGTGGGGAGTTCAGGAGAAAGGGCTCGGTCTCAACAGATGTTCTCCATGGCGCCTCCTGAGCGGCTCTGGCGTGGTGGAGAAATACAGAAATCTAGCTAAATCAAATTAGGCAGCAGAGGAAGAAAATAAAGGTCAGGTCCAGCAGCATCTGAGGAGCCAGCCTGCTCCAATATGACCATCTTCAGTCAGGAGCTGATTAAGGGCTGCTCATCCTTCTTGGTGAAACCTCAAAAATGCGTGGTGGTGAATTATTAAAAACAACAACAACAGAAAAAAAATACAAAACCCCTGCACACTCTGCAGTGCACCAGATGAAAAGCTAGGAGACCCGAGTATCCAACAGAATTGTGCCTCTTAGATACAGATACTCCCTAAATCCCCTGGTCTCTTTGTTTTGATTATACTTTTTCTTCCTTTAAGGAGCAGAAACGATGCCCTAAGCCTGCCTTGTGTTGCAGGCTCCTTTACCTTTGTCTGCCCATCTCAGCTGGTATTTAATTGGTCAGCAATAGGAGGGAAGTCTCCTTTGAGGTAATGAATATTGACTGTTTATGTTGAAATGTCACTGTGAAAAGAAAGCCCAGCGCCAAAGAGAGAGAACCCAGTGTGAGAGCTTCAGACACAAAGGAGACACCAGCGAAGCCCAGGCATTGAAAAGCAAAGCAGCTGAAATTCAAAGAGCAGATGAAACAGAACTGGCCTACATGTGTGGGAATTTTAAGCTAGCAGTTGACAGGTGAAAAAGTCATTATTGTACCTGCTGAAACCAAATGCAATTGTGTGTTCCCCTTAAAATGGCACTGGAGGCTGTGGCTCACAGAATGTTCTAATTGAGGAATCACCCTCAACATTGAGTGGATAATGTGCATTTCGTAAAGATAATGAGGAAAACCTAACTCAAACTGTGTGGCTTCTAATATATAGAAAAGGGAAAAAAGAGCTGCTATCTCTTGGCCCTGGCGATCTCAAAATGTCTAGGTCTTGCATTTTCAACCAAACCTGGGTCTGGAAAGTTTGGGTGGTAGCAATTAAAGACTTCAAGATACATAAGGAAAGGAAATGGGTTGTTGCAGGCCAAGGGCAGGGTGCTAATTAGCTTAGCTGGGTTGAAAACATTATCATTTAATAATTTGGAAAGTTACCTTTGGTGTGGCTTGGTCATTTGAGGGTGGCTTGGAGCTGACAAATGTTTTATGTTTCAGCAGGTACAATAATGACAAATGAAACCATGTTTCTTTAGCCCTCTGTGCTCTGGTCAAGCCTTTCAGAGTTAAGTTTGGCTTTGTTAGGGAACCTCCTGCTCATTCACTCACAATGGGTTTTAGTTGCTGTCTGAATTGGATTTTCCTTTCTTATATTTACCCCCAAATGGTACCTAGCCAGATGAGTAATGTCAGGAATAAAACAACAACAACAACGCAACAAACAAACAAGAAAACAGCAAACAGAGAATTACTGTATGATTTCTGTGTGTTGTTGTTGTTGTTGTTGTTAGGTGCCGTTGAGTCATAGCAACCCTTTGTACAACAGGGGAAACACTATTGTCAGTGCTTCTCTGCTGTTCATAGGGTTTTCAATGGCAGATTGATTATTGGGAGGGGGTTGCCAGGTCCTTCTCCCAAGCCTACAACTTCTGGTGTTCCCAGGTGGTCTCCCATCCAGGTACTAACCAGGCCTGACCCTGCTTAGCTTCCAAGATCTGACGGGATGGGATGCCACAGGGCTACAGCTGCAAGGCGATTTCTGTGTATAGGAAGTTCTAACATGGCCAAGATTTTACATCTGGGAGGAATCTCCCCACCCCTCTGAGCTTCATGACCATTTTGCAAATTAATGCTGGCCACAAGTATTGCATTTTTTTTTTTGCCTGCTTATTGTGCAAAAGAAGAGGAATGAAACAGATAACTGTGGAATTATTGTGTCACGCTCATGGGAAAAATAAGAATGAGGAAAGACAGAGAACTTGAGCTTCTGGTCCCTCTGAGTGTTGTCTGTTGTTGTGAGCAGGGCAGCTGTATGTTCAGTGTGCTTTGCCCATTCACGTATTTAAAGTTCATGTGTGTGAACTTTGTCATGCCTGAGATCCCATCATCACCAATTTCTGAGTCAGAGCCTTTCTCTTCATATCCCAAATGCAGAAAGTGTGTCGTGATTTTATTGGCCAACCACTCAATTATGTTTTCTAAAGCCCAATAAATAAAAGATGATATCCACAGTCACATCCTACGCCCCCGCTCCAACCCTAACCCATGACACTCACCTACCTGGAACTAACAAGCAGCGTGATCCACGAGGAGGGAGACTTCTTCATTAGTAAGATCCATCTCACCTTTAGAAACCCTGGCTCCCTGTTTGTGTTAAGCCAGATTGAGACGTCTTGGGTCTCTCAATGACATTTAGAAATCCTCCAAGACAAAAAAGGAAGTCATTACATCTCACTGCACCTGCAAAGAAGATGTCATTAAAAGAGGAAGCAAAATGAAACCCTGTCAACTTATTAGGGCCCAAAAGGTAATTCTGCCATCAAATATGGAGTGAGGGATGATACAGAATCCTATTATTACTGACACGGAAGACCCTGCTGATGTCAAAGGTGTCCTCTGCCAGGAAAGTTCAGGTGTTGCTAAATTCATTAACGTGTCACTTTGAGAAGATGTGATGTCATTCTCTGTGGCCACGAAAACTGGAATCTGCTTGTTCCTGTCAACACTATCATCTTAATTTTGTTTGCGCTGTACCTTATTTGCCAGCTGTAGGAGGTTAAGGGCCATGGGCAATGACTACTTAAAAGGCTACTAATATTTGACATATATTATTTCAATCTGCCTTTTCATTACCATTCCCTACAACCCCCCAAATTATAATGCTATATCAACACTCCTTGTGATCTTTGGCTTGGGTATACTTTTGTTAATAAGGATAGTAAAAAGACGGTGAGATTCTTCTCCTCTCTCATTTGTATGCTTAGCAAGAAAAGATACACCTACTTACCCTTCTTTGAAAGCTCCCTTGCTTCCGTATAACCTTGAGGGGTTTCGGTAGCGATTTGACACTTAAATCTTCAGCGAATGGAGATGTTTTACTCTTCCTTGATGACTCGCTCCTTGCAATTTTATTTCAATGAGTTCGTTTGAGAATGTAAGGGACTTTGTAAAAAGTCCTTCAACAAACGGGGTCTACGTAGGTGCTAGCATTTGCTGCAGTGGAGAATGTTTATTTGGCAACTGACGGTCCAATCTGTATCAGAATTATCTTAAAGAAGACAAGGTAGAGAACAAAGGATGGATAAGTGATTTTGTGAACAAAGCAAACCACATTTAATATTAACGCAACATTTGTGCCTCTAAAGATAGGCGTTATAGACGATGGGTTTACAAGAGAGACCACACTATAATCAGTTACATTTTTAAGATTTAAATTGGAACTATCATAGCAGTGTGATAAAATCTAGTTACTCTACAGGGCATCGCATAAGAAAGCTAAATCATCATTTTTGTACTTTGATTCAAGGCAATGTTTACTTGCTGAATGATTTTCAAAGTAAAATTTCAGTAGTCAAATTAGAATGAGGAAGTAACAAGTACCCTTAGTTAAGATTATAATCTAGTTGCTATTAAAATAGCTTGAATGTTCTACCGATTTGCATTCTAGTCATTGCCATTTATTTTATTTGTATAGACATGGAACTTAGGAAACACGCCATATTATTTGATACTAATAACCAACCTAACATTATTTCACAAAATAGGAAAATAAGGTGGGTCACTCACTACATAAGTGTGTAGGTTAGCACTGCAGGAGATGTAGAGCGTGGGTAATCGACCTCCGGTGCCTTCCGATTACGTATCTGCAGGTCCCGTCTACCTCCACTGCCCTCTCCTGGGGCTCAGCTTCCTTTGTATAAAACAGAAAAGTGCTTTCTGAAAGCACAGAGAAGAATCACTTGCAAACAGATAGGTTGTTGATGCTCCTTATACCTTGCCTTTTCCCTTGCCCTATTTTAATTAAAAGTGCAAAATTTTTCCTGAGACCGTTCAGCTTGTTCATAGGGGACATTTTTTACTTCTAAAAAACAAAACAAAACAAAACAAAACTCACAAAACAAAACAAAACCCCCTACTTTTTGTTTTTAATCAATACATTACATATATACACTAAATATATATGTATATATTCATATACTTAATGTATATATTCATATACTAAATATATATATTCATATGCTAAATATATATTCATATAATAAATGTATATTTATATACTAAATATACATATTTATATATTTATTAGTATTTATTATGGACTAGTATACTAAATATATAGTACTATATACTAAATGTATATATTTATATTATATATGCATATTTATATACTAAATATCTATATTTATATACTAAATATATATTTATATACTAAATATATATATTTATATACTAAATGTACATATTTATATACTAAGTATATATTTATATACTAAATGTATATTTATATACTACAAGTATATAAATATATATGCTTATACTATATATATTATATATACACACACACACAGTAAATCAGTTTGAGTATTTAAGACAATCCTATGTAAAACACATGCATATCTATGGCTACATTAAGGGTTTTCTAGCCAATTAAATACGTTGATATTTTTACAGTAGTCCTAGATCCAGATGTGATTTTTCTGGCCTGAACTGCAAGATCCCTGTGAGCTCTGGTCTGGGAACTGCATCTGGAGACAACCCCAGCTCTCTGCGGCTGTGGGAATGGGGTCATGTGCTGGCCCTCTCTGATATATGGAGCACTTAACCCAGCAAGAAGCGCAGAGGTGGTGGGAGGCCCCCTTGGAGGAGTTTTTCAACCTGATCGGGTGGTTGTGCTGCTGGTCTCCTAGGGTAGTCGGCGGGGGCAAACACGCTTGGACTCTCACTTGTAGGCAGAAAGAAAATCAATCTCTGTGCCCCAAAGATGGAGCAGCTGATGCAGAAAGCCACGGGGGCACTGGAGTCTTGTAAGGAAGCCTCTCAGGGAATGGCTTCGGGCTGCCAGCGAGATCCTGGACCACATCTCAGCTCTCTGGAGATGCAGAGTTCAGATATAAATAGAAAGGGTGTTTATTGGCCTCGGCCCTGACTCCCTGTGCTTTCTGATCAAGGAAGAGGAAAACCCAGCTGAAAGGCTGGATGTGCCTGCGAACTGGAAAAGTAAATACAACTGCCATGCTTTATTCTTCACTAGTCTGTAGCCTGTACCCTAGAAGAAAAGAATCTTCCTCAGGTTACCACCCATCATTTTCTATAGGGCCCTGGTAACTCTGTCCATAAGTATCCAACTTTGCAGATAGTAGTTTTTGTCTGAAGGTAATATTTGGTGTTAGCAATTGCTCTTAATAATGCAATGCCCTTCAATCTAAATATTGCAAAAGCATTCAGCAGCTATAATCCTTTTTTAAAAAAATTATTTTACATTACATACCCTCATGTAGTCAGGGACTGAATTGCTGTTACGACGTGGGGAGGCAATGCATATATTGAAAAGAACCATTTTAATGAAGTGATCATTGTAAGAACAAGAAGAAAGGGCACGAGAGTCTTCCATGACAGTATTTGGCATAAATTGATGTTGGTCTTGCTGCTGAGTTCTCTTGCCATTTGAAATCCCTGCCACGGTTCTGCAGGAACCCATCTGTGACACAGAAACATCAAATAGTGCAAGACCTGCATGATAGGACCTGATTGCACTGCGCTCCTGGGTTCTGATAGTCGGACTTCACTTTCTTGTGTCATTGTTCACATAAAACCATTGGGCAATTATTGGGCAACTTCACTGGCTCCACCTCCTCAAGATATTTGAAAGCAAAAGTTGGAAATTTATTTTTCTCTCATTGCAATACTATTCCTCCCAGACAGCCTGAGAAGAGAGTTGCTGGTTGTAGGCACTGATTTTTTTTTTCATGGTAGGGAATTCTGAGTTTGGGGGCCATGAAAGAAGAGAACAAGAGAATATTTAGAATGGGCAGGATATTCACTGGACCATCCCCTTTTATCTTCTAAATCTCATCTTCAGACTTGTCCCCAGCAGACCACAGGCAGGAAGCAGATCTGAAGAAAGCTGGGGGGTGTAACCAGGGCCCCCTCCCTCCTCTCGGACCTCCTAGGAATCTTCACGGCTGCTTTAATGTGGGTGTGCATGGTTGGATGCAAAAATCTTATTCCAAATGTTTCAATCGAGAATCACCATAGCAGCTACATGTCGGCTCTCATTCAATGGAAAAGGGTGGCCAGTTTCTGTTTATTTCTTCCTACAAAAGGCAGCCACTTGGCCGAATGTGGCAGGTCAGCCACGGGGTATTTTGGTAGAAGAGTGGCAGAAACCTACAGTGTTTCAAGCTGTCCTGCTCCTAAAGGAAGGAAAAAATCGGGCATGCGCCTCAAGTGCTCATTTATTGTCAGCACTAAGCTGTGCTTCTGACATTGGCTTTGAGGAGGAAATTATGACATTTAAAAGAATCTCCCAAGCTTTATAAAAAGCATGTGAATATCTATAAATATTGATCCAAAATGAGTGCAATGAATAATTTATAGTGAAATATTCTTTCTTTGTCTTTGGGTTTTTAAAGCAGCCTGTTTTTTCCTCTCTCTCTCTAAAAAAAATACGGTTTGTTAGACAAGCATATTTTTTCTCTCTCATTTTAGAGCCGTTCCTTATTTTTAGAAAAAAATGTATTATTCGCAAAGGATGTTTCAAGTTGGGGGAAAATAACAATGATGCACACATTACCAAAGGGGAACCATATTGTAGATGTTCTAGTTTAAGGGCAAAATATAACTGGAGATTTGAAAAAAAAAGATTGCTTAATTTGTTGCTATAATTTTGTTGTCTTTGGTACGTGTCCTCATTTTAAAGAATCACTTAAACATTTCTATGTTTACTTGAGTAAAAATAGAAATTTCGTTTGTTGGAACTAATGATTCCAACTGAAAATATACTCTTGTGTAATGAGAGCAGAATGAACAGGTGCAGTCAGCTTTGTTCACAGTGTGCCTGAGGAGGGGGCGGCTTGTGTGTGTGCTAAATATCCCCAAACCTCACCAGGTGCTGGGCTTTAACCGGTCCTGATTCTGGGTCATGTCTGGAACGACCACCAATATTTTCACCAACAGTCAAAGTGTTTCTGTACTTTCTTCTTTTTCCTTTCTAATCTTTGACACACGTTTGTAGAAATTCGTGCCTCTTATTTTTCTTGGTTAAGTTCATTAGGCTTTCAATAGGACTCCAAATCTGTTTAGATAAGATCATTTTCTTTTCTATCCTTCTCTTGTGTGTCTCTTTCCTGTTGAACATGCCATCTCCGATAAGATGAGTATTGTTGTTATTTCAAAATGTTTTTCCTTCTTGTTTTGAATCGTGTGATAGAAATGAAGAACAGAGGGAGTTCGATATGGAGTCTGGAAGTCATCTTTTTTTGGAAGACTCTGACATTTATTTTCACACCACATCCCAGAACTTTATTTCATTTTGTTCCTTAATCTCACCAGAAGTGGTGTGCATGGCGGTGCTGCCCATCAGAACCTCCAGGCCAAGCTGGGAGGCGCGTGCCCCACAAGCCTCCTGCCTCATTTTTTGTTTATTTATTTAGCAGTACTTAGGGGTTGAACCCAAGGCCTCATGCATGCTTTGCAAGCGCTCTACAACTGAGCTGCATCCCTAGCCCATTTATTTTTTATTTTTTATTTTGAGACAGGGGCTCACTAAGTCACTCAGGCTGCCTCTGGCTTTGAACCTGCGATCCACCTGCTTCTGCCTCCCGAGTCACTGGCATTACAGGCATGAGCCTCTATGCTTGGCTATTGTAGTTTTTTGACAGACTTTTCTCTTTTTTTGATATATCTTTCTCTTTTCTTAGAATATCTTTATTGTACTAACTAAAGGGCTTCATCATGGCCTTTCTGTGTATACATAATGTGCTTTGGATCTATTCATCCCCTCCTTTATTCTTCATTAGCCTCCCTCTTTTCTGTTTTGTTTTTGTTTTTTAGGACTGGGGATTGATCCCAGGGCCTCACACATGCTTTGCAAGTGCTCTACCACTGAACTGCACCCCTAGCCCATTTTTTTTTTACCATTTATTTTGAGACAGAAGCTCCCTAAATTATGCAATCTGCCTCTGGCCTCGAACTCGCGATCGTCCTGCCTCACCCTTCTGAGTTGCTGGGATTATAGGCATTCACCACTGTGTCCAGCTATTTTAATGCTTTTTTAAAAGTTGCATCTGTACTAAACACATACAGACTTTTTGTTTGTTTGTTTTGGGTCATTATTCCTTAAAATATAGTATTATAGGTCCTTCAACAGCATTTCCATTATAATAACCCAGAGATGATTTAAAGCATCAAGAAGGTGTAAGTTATATACAAATCCTATGCCATATTATATAACGGACTTGAGTGCCTGCAAGTTTTGGTATCTACGGGGGACCTGGAACCAACCCTCCACCGATATTAAAAAAGACGGTATCTCCTGGCAACAGAACTCCTAGTCTCCGACCCCCAGTTTCTCATGGAATGGGTCTAAGCTCCATTTTTCAAACTTTCCCCAAGTTGACCCAACCTGACGTGTCCTGGCTGGGTTTGCTCTCCCTCATGTATTCTAGATTAACCAGTCCATATGCATTTGGAGCCCCATCCGTTTTACCCCATCAGCTCATTTGTGAATGCCCCCGTGGCGTGTTAATTTCTCTTTCCTCTTTGCTCCCATAGCATTTTGGTCACAAAACATCCTGATCTGTATTAGAAGCCATTTCTCCCATGCACTACCTTAGAACTTCCGTCTTTGCCCTCCTCGTCTAGCGCCACCTGGCGCTTAGGCTGTCACTGTTCAAACACAGCTCGAGTTAGAGTGACCGTGTAATTTATCATTTAAACCAGGACACTTGGCCAAGGAAATGCTGCATTATCCGAGCCCTAGGACCTCTGCATGCTCAGAAGGTGGAGTAACACCGAAAATCAGTGTGGCCGCTCAGCATTTTAACCTGCTTTTTAGAAAGAGTAGATTCACGATGGTACGACTTGACTTTACCATATTTGCCCTGGGGTGAGAATGGCACTTATTCCTTAGTTTTGGCTTTGCCTGTTTTTCAGATGTGTTTCAGAACCATGAAATAGCTCTCGCTGTGTGGATGGTGACTTTTCCTTATTTATCCCAGACCCACAGCCAGGCTGGGGACTCACGAAAGAAAACCCTCTTCCCAGTGGTAGGTGGAACTGAAGTCCATTTTATTCGTTTATTTATTTACTTAAGTACTTATCTTAAAAAGTAGAAACTTTAATTAATATGTAACAAAAATCATGCTATGTTCTCATTGGTTTTTTCCCCTATTTTTTCTCATGTATTCATATAGTGGCACCATATATTTTCAGATTTTTCCTCCCCCTTTTACCCCTCTACGTTATTTTCCTCCACTCCCACCTGCTGATCCCATCTCCACTTCTTTCTACTCTGCTTATATTTCCCTTTTTAGGTAAGTATGATTGTTCATTTTTATCTCTC
>VMDO01024318.1:0-29969 GCA_007922755.1 Pedetes capensis
TACCATTTACTTGTCTTTTTATGGTAATATTTTTCTGTATATCCTTGGGTTCCAGTTCTGTTTAAGATAGAGACTTTTCCTGCAGTGAACTTTCTTTTTACCTTGTCAAAACTATTACATGCATTTTCTAGACCATGTTTAATAATACCATTCTTAGCTCTTTTTTCTTTTACTATGATCCTACTTTTGTATAGGATTTTTTTCTTCTTATAATTTTGATTCAGCTCCCACATATGAGTGAGAACATGTGGTGTTTCTCCTTCTGAGCTTGTGTTCGTTCACTTACAATAATTTTCTCTAATTCCATCCATTTTGTTGCTAATGGCCTTATTTCATTTTTTTTGATTGCTCAGTAGTATTCCATTGTGTATATGTGCCATAGTTTTTTTAATCCATTCTTCTGTTGAAGGGCACTGAGTTGACCTTAATTTGTTCCCTCTTTCCTTTTTTCCTTCATTCTTTCAATAAAAGTTGCATGTTTTGTTAATCTAAAAATTAATAACAACAACAACAACAACAACAACCAACATTGCCTGAGAGCTTCCAATGCTGATGTACTTCTAGTTGTTGGGTAGGTGGAAGTAAACAATAAAATACAGTAAAATAAGCATTGTCATGCTTTAACAGAACTTGAATTGTAATGAGAGAGAGAAAACAAACAAATAAATCAATATATAATATACTATAAGGTAATGACAAGTGTAATGAATGCAAAAGTAGGGAAAGGAAATGACAGTAATGCAGGGTATTTTTAGTTAGGATGGTCAGAGAGATAACCATCTAGTAGAAACTGATTGGGGTATGGAAATAAGCCATGCATACAACTGGGAAAAGAAGGACCCAGAAGAAACAGCAAGCACAAAGGTACAAGGGTGGGAATAAGCTTGATGTGCCTCTAAAACAGCAGAAAAATCATTATGAATGAATATGTGAGGAGGGGCTTGGCAGAAAATGAGTTAGAAAGTTGGGGAGAGGAAACAATTATAGGGCCTGATGGGTTTTGGTACCAGCTTTGTATAGGGGGAGGTGAAAGCAAGATGACCAACTAAGTGGCAATTGCAGTAATTTAGGCAAGAGATAATAATAGAACCAGGTGCCATGGTACACACCTCTAATCCCAGAGACTTGGGAGGCTGAGGCAGGATTGTGAGTTCTAGGCCAGAGGCAGCCTGTGGAATTTAGCAAGATCCTGTCTCAAAACAAAAAATAAAAAAATAAAAACATAGGGCTGGTGGTACAGCTCAGTGCTACAGCACTTTCCGAGCATGTGGGAGGCTCTGGGTTTTAATCCCCAAAACAGCAAGAAACAAACAAGCAAAAAAGAAAAGAAAAGAAAAGAAAAAGAGCAATAATGATGGGTTCAGTAAGGGTAGAAGCTATGGAGGAAATAAGTTCTGAGATTTGGAATCTGTTGTGAAGGTAAAGACTATTGGATTTGTTGGTAGGCTGAGTATGAAATGTGAAAGTAAGAATAAAGTTGATAAGGATACTACATATTTTTGGCTTGATATCATGTATGGAATTTTTTTTTACATCTCACATCTTATGAGGTTTTAGATTCATCTGTTAGGTTGTTAGGTGCCGTCGAGTCGGTATCTGACTCATAGTGACCCTCATAGGGTTTTCAATGGCTGACTGTTTCAGGATTGCCTTGGGAGTGGATTGCCAGGTCCTTCTCCCATTTTTGTGGTGCTGGGAATTGAACTCAGGACCTCAGAGACTGCAGCGCAGCGCTGTACCAACTGAGCTAAATCCCAGCCCCTTTAGATTCATCTACAAGATTTAAATTTATCTAGCTCCAAAAAGTATCTCCACTCTATTTGTCTATATTTCCATGTTTTTATTGGTATGCTGAAAATGTCCCCTGCCCAGTGCAGTTTCCTTTTACCCACTCCTTCTTTCTCCATTCTCTTCTCCACATAGAATTTTCAAGGCTTAATTGGATATTTTCACTTTCTGGATTAAAACTCTTCCACAATTTCCAATTATACTGAAATGAAATCCAAAATCTTTAACATCTCTCTCTTTTTTTAAACTTCTTCAGATGCACTGAGTTCATAGTTCACCTTTGAATACTTTTTCTTTTATCCAACTTGTTCTCCATATTCAACAACCTCCCTGGACCCCCTGGTTTAATCTTTTTTGTTTTAGCTCAAATGTTACCTTCTCCATCACCACCTAAATCAGACACTCCTATTAGTCTACTTCACAACAACTATGTCCTTTCCCTCAAAGCATTACCTCAACCTATAACTACACATATATTGTGCTTGTTTATTTTTTAATTTTTATTTATTTATTTATTTATTTATTTATTTATTTATTTATTTTGCGGTACTGGGAGTTGAACCCAGGGCCTCGCTCCTGCATGCTCTACAAGTGCTGGACCACTGAGCTGCACCTCAGCCCATTTTTTTTTTTTACTTTTTGAGACAGGGTCACGCTAAATTACGCAGACTGCCTCTGGTCTCGAACTTGCGATCCTCCCACCTCTGCCTCCAGAGCCGCTGGAATTACAGCGTGCACCACCACGCCCGGCTTGTGCTTGTTTATTTATAGTTATGACTCCAACTAGTTTGTAATTTACATGTGGTTATGCACAATATTAATTTTTTTGCTTGCCTGTGAATAATCTAGCATCTGACACAGTACTTGATATATGGTAGACTACTAGTAGATTTGTTTATTGAATGGAGTGAATATATGCTGTGGAGGGGTTAATGCCAGAGAATAAAAAGGCTGATTGTCAGTTGTCTGCTTAGGACAAGGAGTTATAGTCCCATAGCTGGCTGGTGAATTTCCAGCAGCCCTAAATTGGGGTAGCTATTGTGATGGAGGGCTTTCTAAACTGTTTCATGAATTGGAGTCACTGATATTTTTTAGACTATACACATACAGATCAGCTTGGTTCGCCAAAAGTGAGTAAGCAGTAGTGATGCTAGTCTCATCAAAATGGCCCCCAACACTAAATGGTTAAAATCCGTCCCCCTACACACACTGAATGGGGTACTAGGATAGGTATGACCAAAGTTGGAAGGAGGGCTTAGTAGCAGAAAAAGAAATATAGGGAAACAAGATCATGTGGAACTCTCATCTGATTTATCATTTCCCTAAATCCCTATCCTCCATTAACCCCTAATCTCAGCACAGGAACTATATGTTCACTGAATGAATAATAGTAAACTGAGCTTCAGTTGGAAAGACAGAGGAGTAGATCATGAGAGTAGATTCAGATTACCTGGACTCCAAGGAATCTAGGAAATGGCCTAAATTGTAGATTGCCAAATTCAGTGAGTTTGGCCAATAAACAAGGAGAAGTCAGTTGGTTCCAAAACTAGACTTGTAAGGTCCTGGGGTCAGGGGTTAAAAGAATGAGGTTGGGGCCAAGACTGAGTCCACAGTTACGGAAGTAGACTGCCAAGGAGAAAAGTGAGAAGGCACAGAGGACATAGGTAGCAAGTGATGTTCAGCTTTCCCATGGGGATAGGATTGGGGAGGGGTCGCAATTGCAAGTGGAAAAAGATGTGATCAAAATAAGTGAGATGGAGAGTATGATTCCTTAACAAAGATGATGTACATACCAGGTTCCAAGCCATGTTGTGTGGAAATTATTCTCCCTAACCATGAGAAAGAGAATCAAGAATGAACTCAATCTTCCTGGGAATGAAAGGCTGGCATGAATACATAGGGAATGGCATGGCAATCTTGAAGAGATATCCTAGGGTGTCAATCTCTAGGCAGTAGATGAGGAAGCCAAGGCTAGGTCATTGCTCCAAGCAAAAAGTGATAACAATTTGATGACCTGTTGATGTATAGGAATGAGAGGCTGTGAGGGATGAATTTTGGACTGGAGAGGCAAAGCACTGAATAAAAAACAAAATGAGATATTGCTAAGCACCGACAATGTCTGATGGAGAGAAAAGAAATCTTGTTTAATGGTGCCAGAAGAATTACCATAGCAGTGTGGCACTTGCAAAATTTCAGCAGGCCATATTCAGTAACAAACACCAGGTTATCAGAGTCAGAACAGGTTGGGGGTTAGAAACTAAGATTGACATAGGAGTCAAAGGTAAGAGCAAAGCAAAGTACACTATGCTGGTAGGAGACCAGGTTAGGTCAGGATTTAGTTGTGACTCAGAAAATATCCTGGAGGTAGGAGAAGTCTTCATATTCTTAACAAAGCTTCTTACTAACTGTCTGCAGGATGGAACCGAGCCCCAGACATAGCTAGAAGTGAGGTTACAGGTCAGCTGGGTTGGGTTGTCAAAACCTAAGAACCTACTAACATTTAAACTCACCAGAGAATCTTCATATGACAGAAGTTGCTTCCTCTAGCTAGCTTTTCCCTTACCTACATTAGTTATACCCACCATCAACCTACCTGTGCCCCATGATCCCTCAACAACCCTATAATAATAGGCATCATATTTCATTATAGCTTACTATTGCTCTTATTTACTCCATTTGAGTGGGTACATGTCTCTATTTGTACACCACTTATCCATAGGTGGGGTTGGGGTTTAGATCAGTTGTTAGAGTACTTGCTCCATACATGGAGGCCCTGGGCTTGATCCCCAGTACTACAAAAATGGGAGAAGGACCAAGTAGCCCTCTCCTGAAACAATCAGCCATTGAAAACCCTATGGACAGCATTGAAAACCCTATGGATACATAAGGTCTCAATGAATTGGACCCAACCTAACAAGAACAATTCACAGTAGCTAGCCCCAATATGATACCTACAAAATACCAAAAATATTTGATTAATTGAATGAATGAATGAGAGAGTGAAAAAGGCAGAAGGTAGCAAAAGATGAGGTTGAAGAGGAAGGAGGACACAAGAACAGAGAGTAAAACATGTAAAGGAATTGATGAGCCACTAATGGATTTTAAGCATATTCTGAAAGACTTATACACAAAGGCCATTCATTCCCAAGGGGGCACCACTGATATCTTATTAAACCATTTCCTCAATGAATAAATGGTTGAAATGCTGATTCGAAAGTGTCAGCTCTGACATTTTGGCCTTCATCATATGAAAGACAGTCAATTTCTCAGTGCCTATCATCTTCCTGTGAATGGTACAGCTTCCTTTCTACACCATTGATCTTTGTACAGTTAAAAATTATGTGAAAAGCTTTCATACTTCAGTAGACTTATTAATCTTAGAAGCTATGAATTCATGTATTTCACAACCTCCCACTTTTCAGGGTTATTATGTTAATTAAAATAATAAAATGGACTCAGTAAAGAGCTTTTGGTAATTGAAATGAGTAAATGAACTTTGTAAATCATCTATAAGTTTCCTGAAATTTGGGAGTCAGAAGCACAAGAGGTGAGGAATTTCTTTTTCCAATAGGAAATGCAAAATTGTTCTTTCTTTGAAATCTTTTTGGGAATATATTAACCATTTATAACCTAAATGTTTTTTACATACACACATCTATACACGCTTATAGAGATTTGGAACTTCAGGAATCATCTAGGTGAATGTCTTTCAAACACTTTCTAGCTATAAAATGCTTTCTTCAAAGAAAGCAAGGAAAGAAATGCAACATGAAAAACCTAACAAGGTACTAGAATCTGGATGGCCAAGAGGTGTTAGACATAATTTTTTTTCAAACGTCTTGTTTTGCAACTAAAGTGCAGAGAGAGAAATGAGTAGGCCAAAGACACAGTGAGGATTAGAAGCAGAGCTAAAAACTGTTCTCCCAATTATATCTCTTTTGTTCAATCATCAAATAAACATTTATCAAACATTATTCTTGATTTCAAGGATAAATTAGTTTACAAAAATTACTGTGTAAAACAAAGTACCATGAATAGTAAAAGACAGAATAAGGGAAAAAGTAAAGAAGGTGGTAGGTTTACAAGATTTTCAAGGAAGGCCTTTCTGCTGTGGTAAGAATTGTATAAAGTACTTAAATAAGCCCAGTGGATTTCTGGAGGTAGAGTGTTGTAGGCATAGGGAATGCAATGCTACTGACATTTTCTTGCTGCTTCTGTCTTTTTAGGACAGAGCACTTGCTAGGCTCAGTAACTGCATTAACTTATTTATATGCACGGTAACTCACAGCATTAGTAAGAAAGCAAATTTTAGAGGCAAACAGCTCTGGCTTTGAAATCACATTTTGATAGGCATTTAAGCATTCAACTCTGGGCAAGTAATTTATCTTCTTTTACCTTACATGTTCTGATTTGTAAAATAAGAATGATAGTGTTTTCTCACATATTTATTGGATGTAACAATAATTCAGGGATGGTGGCTCATGCCAACAATCCTACCACTAGGGAGGGCGAGGTAGGAAGATGGCCAGTTTAAGGCTAGCTTGGGCTATATAGTGAGACTCTCTCAAAACAAAACAAAACAAAACAAAACAAAACAAAAAAATTAAATAATAAAATATAGGTAAAGCTCCTGCCATATACCTGTGGTCAACAAGCTATTAGTATTGTCCACTTTCTCTTCATATGGATAAAGGAGTCTTGTTATGATGGGCATTATAAATCTCAACTCCTTAGTATATACTCACATTTCCTCTTCCAAATCAAACTATTTTCTGTATTTAAATGACTCTTTCCTCATGGGATATAGCTTATTGGGGCCACAGAAAAGGCCTTGTTGTCTCCAAAAGTACATTCTGCTATTAGGACAATCAGATATGCCCTCTGTGGAATATACATCTTTAGTAGAAGGAAAATAAGGAAAGATATGACATTCTTTTCTGTTCTGACCACACTGTTCACTCAAAGTCTACTTGTGTGGCTTCCTCTCCCTGGTGCTAAAATTCCACCTCGCTGTGATTCTGTAAGTTCCCAATATCCTTTAGCTGTATTTCCTTTTGCTTCAGTTAAGTGGAATAGATTTCTATTCTTAGCAAGTAGAGAAACTGTATTTTATACACTTCTATGTATACCACCTATTTAATCAGAGACAAGAAAAACACCTACAGTAAGCCATTATTTGACTTTAAATAATTAGAATCATGGTGCTAAAAATATTTTGATAAAGAAAATTTTGAATTCCATATGTGGGTTTGCACTCATTTACTTCTTTGAAAGCAATTTCTCAAACTGAAAAACAAGATTATATAAAAAACAAGATTAAACTAATTGATAAGAAAGGGATCTTCCTAAAATAGACCCTCTAAGATCCATAAGTCTACAAGGTTAGATTAAAAGAATTTCATTGGAATGTTACTAGTTTTGTAAGTCATCTTCAAAACTTTAACCAAAGGCAAAGAAAGAAAAAATTTTAAGTCATGATATAGCATTAAACCATACATGTAGGCAGCTGTCTAGTTCATATCTATGTAGGGGTAGCTCAGACATTCAAATACTTCTGGAGTTGAATAAGAAATAGAGTATGGGAGGAGACATGTGGTATATCCACTGAAAGATATCATTTAAGATCACATAGTTAGTGGAAGCCAGTGAAGGCATTCAACTCTAGAGGCTAACACTTACATAGATTATTACCTTGCCTCCATGGACACACTAAATAATGTAGAAATTCACAGGAGACATGGGTGGCATGATCAGGAAAAGATCCCTGAATGGAGTGGCTTCAAGCTGAATCTTGATAAAAATATAAAATTCCACTTTATTCAAGTGAGAGGAAAGACTTTTCAGACAGAAGGAGTAGTGTACACAAAGGAGCTAAAAATGAGAGTGCACACAATGCATTCAAAGTAACTGAGCCTTATGGCTAAATCATAGGTTTTATGTGCAAATAGAGAAGAGTCTAAAGAGGAGCCTGAACAAAGCTGTAGGGAATGGGGTGGGACTTAAATGTCAGACTAATGAATACCATTAAGCAAAAATATCATTCATATTTTCTACTTCTCCAATTCATCTTTCCTGCATTCCACTTGCTTTCTCTTCTTTGCCTAAAATGGCACCGAAGGAAGGAGAAGATCTAGGTAATGTTATCAGGGTCAACATAATGGACTTTCACAAAGTGTTAACTAAAATAGAAGAAAGGTGTAAGTTTCATTTTCCAGGTAGGAATACTGAACAACAGCTAGTTTTAAATGGAAAGCTTTCACCCCTAGCCTGATCCTTTCTAAGAGAATTCTAGGAGGAAACCATTGCTAAATGTGGTATTTGGGAAGGGCATGGGGAATGTGATGTTAAGTGTGAAAAGAAGAAGGCTATGACCAGAAGTAGGCAACCAGACAGGCCAGGTGCTTCTCCCTAAACTGGTCTTCTGTCCTGAAGCAGAAAACTGGGAAAGTGTTCAGCAAGCTGACAAGGTACTGCAATAAGAGGAAAAAGCAGAGGAGGAAAAAGCAAATCTCATGGAGTGAAGACAAAGGTGATAGGATCAAAGGGCAAATGGAAGGAGAGAGGCCTTAATGGCAGATTTATTAGTGAACATGGCTTACATCAGTCTCAGAGGCAGCAATGATGTAGAGAATCAATTTACCGGTGTTTCTGTCCTTTTGGGCTGAGACCTTACATAATGTGACAGTTCTCAAAAATGAGTCCCAGTCCACCCCAGGGCCTGTAGCTTGCTGAGGATGGATTTCTAGCATTATGAATACACACTTGGGGGAAAGCAGAAGGAGTGGAAACTTCGCTTTTTCTGGCTTAGTTTTTGTCAGAAATTGTACCTCTATTTACTTGGATATCAGTTACAATGTACCTCTGTCAGTGTCCATGTCTTTGAATGCACAGCAACCTACAGACATAGCCTTAATAAGCATCATACAGCCTTGCCTGTGAGGGTAGTATGGCCTACCTGGCTACCTCCAGTTCAAAATTTAGTTAATTTTCAATTTCCTGACTCAGTTAAAGCAGTCCATATGGATAATGCTAACTCAAGTAACACATTCACCACCTTCTTTGTTGCAGCATCTTTCCAAGTAAGGACATGTAGAGATGAGTAAAATATAATCCTGTTTTCTTGCCACCCCCACACTTGAAAAATTTAGTTTTAGCTGGGTGTGCTGGCACATGCATGCAATCCCAGCTATTTAGGAGGCTAAGACATGAGGATTGCAAGTTTGAGGCCAAAAGCAGCCTATGCAATTTAGCGAGACTATCTCAAAATAAAAAAATAACACATGGGCTGGGGATGCAGCCCAGTCACAGGGAACTTGGAAAGTACGTTTGAGGTCCTGGGTTCAACTCCCAAATACTGCAAAGAAAGGAAGGAAGAAAGAAAGAATGAAAGTAAGGAAGGAAGCAAGAAAGGAAGGAATGAATTAGTTTTGCAGGAATAGATGCATCCTTAGCACACTAAGAAGTTCCTTTTTCTTTTTTTGGTACTAGGGATTGAACCGAGGGCCTCACACTTGCATGTTTTGCAAGTGCTGTACCACTGAGCTGTACCCTCAGCCCATTAAAATTTTTTTTTTTTTTTTACTTTTTGGGACAGGGTCTCACTAAATTATGCAGACTGCCTCTGGTCTCGAACTTGTGATCCTCCTGCCTCTGCCTCCTGAGTCCCTGGAATTATAGGCATGCACCACTGCACCGAGCTCCAATAAGAAATTCTAAGTATTGTAATAGAAGTATGTGCACATGTGACTAAAGCACAGACAAAGCATACATCAGGCAGGAAAGAGGGTGTCAATCAGGCCCATTTGAGTTGTGCATTGATGGATGGATGGTTAAAAGCTCATCAAATGATGAAGGGATGATAAAGAAATTTTCTAGCAGAAAGAAAAGCATGGGAAGATGGAGCCATAATTTTAGTTTTTTTTTTTAAGTAAAGGATTTTTAGTAGCTAGTATCGGACATTTCACACACCTGCTTGAAAGCTTCCAATGCTTTCCCATTGCTTCTGAAAATAAATAAATAAATAAATAAATAAATAAATAAATAAATAAATAACAGAGCAGCAAGGTTCTATGATGCACACATATAATCCCAGCAACTAGGGAAATGGAGGTAGGAGGATCACAAATTTGACATCAAAGGCAGCTTGCACAACTTAGTGAGACCTTATCTGAAAATAGAAAATAGAAAAGGAGCTGGGGGTGCAGCACAGTGGTGAAGTGCTTGCTAAGCATGCAAGTCTGGGTTCCACCCCTAGAACTGCCCAAAAAAAAAAAAAAAAAAAAAGCCAAACACATCTCCCTGGACTTCTTTCTGTTCTTAAAATACACTAAGGTAAATATTATCCTAAAGCTCTTTGCATTTTCAGTTCCCTCATTTTTTTGGTGTTCTTGCCCAACTCTTTCTTATTATTGAGCTCTCATCCCCAATGCCATGCCCATAGAGTCTTTCCTGATCTCTTAATTTAGACCACTAGCTGAAGTTACTCTTTCCATTCCCTGTTTTCTTTATAGCATTTTGCACTATCTGGAACTTTTTCTCTACTAGAGTATAAGCTTTTTGAGAGCAGTCATTCAGTGCCTAGAAGTGCCTGGCACAATATCTGAATTGAAAAGATGAGTTAAATGGTGACAAGAAATTTGAATCAGTATGGAGGGCACCCAAGGAAGGCAGATAATAGATATAAAAGTAGAGAAGACTAGTAATTGTGGTCATTATAGTAATAATATCCACCAATTAATGTGGTATTTTCTGTGTTTCAGGCTCATGCTAAGCCCATTATGTTGTTTAACCTTTATGGTGATGTTGAGATATAAGAACTATTAGCCCTCTTTTAAAGATAAAGTATTTGAAAGACAGAAAAGAGTATAGTAGTACACAAATGTTAGGTTGTTCTTGGATAGAAGAACTAGTATTTGAATCAAATTCTGTCTAACTACAAAAGCCAAATTTAATTAAATTGACAGAAGAGGTTGGTCTACATGCTGTCTGATGAATCTTCTACAAAGATCTTCTACAATTCTAGGAGAAGGGATTCCTTTAAGGGTAAATTGTGGGTATGAGACAAGTCAAATGTAGTAGTAGATCATAATTCTTACCTTGTGGTAGCCAAATATTTTCTCTATTACTAAACTCCAAGCATAGTTACTTTGGACAAAAACTGAACCAATATACACATTTTTACATTAAAAAATCTAGAAATATCAGAGAAATTATTTGTTTTAGATTAAACATTTGGATACAACAGGAATAATTCAACTAATTCCCTTGGCTTTGTGGTGGCAAAAAAATGACTCTGTGTGTGTGTGTGTGTGTGTGTGTGTGTGTGTGTGCACGCACCTATGCGTGCCCACGTGCATGCATGTGTTTGTACTTATTATAGGTCCAAAGTAAATTCGAGGTGAATTACAGAAATATATAAAATATAAATGTAAATAAGTAAATCAAAGACAAAATTAAATCAAGAAATCATGGTAGGAAAATAAGATAAAGTTTGAAGCAAGGTTAGTGCAGAACAATGTATACCATAAGGCCCTGTGCATTCCTTAGAGGTAGGCTTTAAATTTGAGTTTTCCACTAGCCAAATCAAAGAGGAAACTATGAGCTATCATGTGATTCTTAAGTTTCACAAAATAAAAACAAAGAACTCAGTTTCTTGGAGCAAATATAAGCCAGTTACAATTTTTCTGGTCATGAAATTTGACATTTTTTTTCTTGTGCTTTCAGGAATGTTTTCTAATCACTTTTAGAGTAAACTCATTAAGAAATTTTACAAGATACAATTGTATAGACCTAAGCTTAGAAAATACAAGTGGACCAATATGAAGGGGGAGAGGATTAGAGGCAGGAAGAGGACTATGGGGAAGGCAGGAGGAGGATTCCTGTAATTCCCGCAACTTGGTAGGCAGAGGAAGGAGGATCACAAGTTAGATACCAGAGATAGCCTGCACAGTTTTGTAAGACTTTATCTCAAAAAGTAAAAAATGGGCAGGAGGTGCATCTGAGTGGTAGAACACTTGCAAAGCCTGTGTGAGACCCTGGGTTCAACCCCTAGTATTGAGGGGAAAAAAAGAATATTTAGCTTGGTCATGGACAGGGATACTAATGAATTATATATCCTCAGGTAGACTTCATTAATGTAATTTTGTACAACTAGGTTTTTATTTAGAATAAGATAGCCAAAATTTGAAATTCCATTGTGTCAAATTTCTAAAATATCAAAGTGGATATTCCAAGCAAATCAAGGCCTTAATACTATATTCTTGCAGACAACCAAGTAAAGGATAGATCTGATAAGCTCTTTTGATAATTAAGCCAAAAAAACTGTGTGACTAGACAGACGGCTAAGAAAGACATGTGGATAGATCCAAGATTATTCATAGAAAAACATGCAGGATCTGATCTAATGCTCTGACAACTGGCATAGAACTGGGAATTTTTTGGCTTTCAATTCTAAATAAGACAATATATTTTATCTTTTAATTAGAGTTGGATTTTCAATGGAAATTTTGGCTACTGCATTGAATTATTCAAGAGTTTTCTTATGCTTGAAAAGGATAAAATCTTGGAGAAACTATAGATTTACTTTAAAATACATTCAACATGAGTTCTAAAATGCTATTTTAAGTAAAGGGAGGCTGAAAAAGTTCCCTGTAGAGTACTTGTGTTTTAATAAATAAAAAAGCAGTTACAATGAAAGAGAAAGAAGCATATGAATTGAAAACCCTAAAAGTGAATTGTCTGCAGAATGCTGCAGTTATCCCCATGGCATGTGCTTCCTAGAGAATGATGGGACATTTGTCAACATATGTAGAGCAAATGATGGGAAAAGACTCCCATATATAATTCATCTCTCTATCAAGTTAAATAGACAAATACTTCAATCGTGGCTTGGTACAGACTAAATATTTAAAAGCTTCCCACAGCACTCTAGGTCCTCATTGTTGCCATTCCAAACAACACTAGGAAATAAGAAGCTCCCTCATTCACAGACACTGACAAGCACCTCTCCTCACTTGGTCAATAAGTGCTTGTCATTTTTTGTTCACTATTAGAGCTATCTTTGGCCAGAACCAATTAGAGAGAGACTTGAAGCTAGAAGGAATGCACCCAACTATATTTGCAGGTGGGTCTTATTTTTAAATTAGTTACATATATGATCCCACAGTTTAGTTAAGAGATTTTTATCATAACACCTACATCAGCTCTCTCTCAGTGTGTGTGTGTGTGTGTGTGTGTGTGTGTGTTTGTGTGTGTGTGTGTGTGTGTGTGTGAGAGAGAGAGAGAGAGAGAGAGAGACAGAGAGAGATATGTGGGTGTCTCCTTCCCTTAGATGAAAACTAGTTGAGAATAGTGAGCTTTCTATACTTGTCTTCATATAACCAGCACCTATCACATAATGGATGCTTAAAAATTGACTATGAATAAATTCATGCAAAAAGGTTATACTTCAGAAAAATGCTTTCTTTGATTTCTTTCCACCATCAACATCATCTCATTAATCCCTATGGTCTATCCCCGTGAACATATCTATTTAAATCATCAGAGATACATAAAGAATACTCCCAACAGTATATTCTTTGTGAGATTTTGCATATAATCTTTCACTTGAAATCTGACTCTACCTACAAAATTGTACTTCTCATGAACATTTTTTGAATCACAGATGGATCTTCAAACTAAAATTGTGCTGAGTAGTTCAAGTAGATTGGAAATGGCAAATTAGTTAAGCACACGGATGATAGCTTCTTATGAACTTATTAATTTCAAAACCATACATTTTTGGCCAAATATCACTTTTCCAATCCAATTAAGACATTAAATAAAATGAAGAAGTAATCTATGTAAATAAACAGTAACTAGGGATAATGTCCCCCACATGTCTGTCAGTTTGCCACACTGTGGGGGCTTGTGTGTTGGGATGAGGCTGACAGCTATGCCACTGGTATGTCATATACCAGCAGGGTCATTCATGGTGGGCAGGTTTCAGCTGAGCTTCCACACTAAGGCAGACTAGGGAGTAGGCACTGGCCAACTACTCCCGGAACAACTAGCCATTGAAAACCCTATGGATAGCAAAGAAACACTGTTAGATATAGTGCCAGAAAATGAGCCCCCCAGGTTGGAAGGCACTCAAAAGACTACTAGGGACTACTGGGGAGACACAAGCGAAATTTTACTAAAGATCACTCAAAAGGAACTGCAGCAGTATATAGACAGGGAATTACCAGAATATCAAGCCGGATTCAGAAGAGGTCAAGGAACCACAGACATCATTGCTGATGTCAGGCAGATATTAGCCAAAAGCAGAGAATATCAGATATCAGAATGATGTCTATGTTTTATTGACTATGCAAAGGCATTTGATTGTGTGGATCATAACAAATTATAGGCAACACTTCAGAAAATGGGAATACCAGAGCACCTAATTGTAATCATGAGAAATCTGTACATAAACCAGGAGGCAACTGTTCAAATAGAATAAGGAAACACTGCCTCGTTTAAAGTTGAGAAAGGTGTGAGTCAGAGTTGTATCCTTTCACCATATCTCTTCAATTTATATGCTGAGAAAATAATCTGAGAAGCTGCACTTTATGAGGAAGAACCCAGCACTAGGATTGGAGGGAGACTCATTAACGACCTGTGCTATGCAGATGACACAACTATGCTTGCTGAAAGTGAAGAGGATTTAAAACATTTATTGATGAAGATCAAAGATCATAGCCTTCAGTATGGGTTGAGACTAAACATCAACACAACAAAAATCCTTACAACTGGGTCAGTATGCAATTTCACAATAAATGGAGAAAATATTGAGGTTGTCCAAAATTTTGCTTTGCTTGGCACTATAATCAACACCTATGGAAGCAGCAGTCAAGAAATCAAAAGACGAATTGCTCTAGGAAAAGCTGTGGCAAAAGATCTCTTTAGAGTATTGAAAAGTAAAGATGTCATATTGAAGACAAAGGTGTGTCTGACTCATGCCATGATATTTTCAGTTGCATCATATGGTTGTGAAAGCTGGACACTGAACAAGGGATACAGGAAAAGAATTGATGCTTTTGAATTGTGGTGCTGGAGACATCTATTGAATATACCATGGACTGCCAAAAGAACCAACAAATCTGTCCTAGAAGAAGTGCAATCAGAGTGCTCCTTGGAAGCAAGAATGCCAGATTGTGTCTTACATATTTCAGACATGTAGTCAGGACAGATCTTACATATTTTGGACATGTAGTCAGTAGAGTTTGGGAGAGTGGCAGGTCAACCAAAAAAAGGAAAACCCTCAACCTGATGGATTGATGCAGTGTCTGCAACAATGGGCTTAAACATACATGAGATTGTGTGCCTGGCACAGAATCAGGAAGTGTTTCCATCTGCTGTACATAGGATCACTGAGTTGGACTTGACTTGATGGCTCCTAACAGCAACAACAACAACAACAGGGATAATACTAGTTCCAAAACTAGAATTGTTCTTTGTATTACATGAAATATTAAAATTATTTTGAAAACAACCAACCAATTGTTTTGCTTCCAATATTATTTACCCTCAAAGATGACCAAAAGGAGGAAAGAAGAGGAGAGGAGGAAAGAGAAAGTGATGAGTTTCTAATATTCAGTATGATCATCTTAATATTAATAGCATTGATTAAGGGTTATTATGTAACACAAATTATTATATCCCATTTGCTATTAACATGTCCCTTTTAAAAATGAGAAAACAAGTTTGAAAAGGTTAAGTAATTTCCTCCAGCACCACACATTTGACCAGTGGTGGAGTTATAATCAAAATCCTGGTAAGTATGATTTCAAACCTGAGCAGATGACCTGGGGGCTCTATATCTTTTTGACCAATGCTCTGTGTCATGTGCTGATGACACAGCAAAACACAAATAGTCCTGTCTTGATAGAGTCTCTCAGAGTAGGGGGGTGAAAAACAGGGGTTATCAGCTCCTGAAAGGCCCCGAGGCCCAGGGTGTGCCCTCTCTCCTGTTTTATAGTCTAATCCAATCCTAGGACTTTAAAATCCAGTTATATGTTGCTAACTCCTAAATTTAATCTCATATTCCATCTTTCCTCTGGGCTTCAGACATATATTTAATTTTCTACTACACATAATTTACTTGGATATCTAATGGGCATCCCAAACCTAACTTGTCTGAAATAGAATTCTTTAATTTCTTTCATCCACGACAGTCATCCTTGGTTCTTCTCTTTCTCTCATACCTTATATTAAATCCATAAGCCACTTATTTTGATGCTACTTCAGAAATATATACTGAATCTAATCACTTTTAGTTTGCCAATTCTAGCTTCCACCGGCTCTCCCATGGCCCACTGTAGATGCTTCCTTACTGATCCCTCTTAAACCGTCATTTTCTTTCCACTAAGCTAAGATGGCAGCCTTTCCACAGTGTCTCTGCCTGGAGCCCTCCTCATCTTTCCCTTCACCACTGCAGCAATGACTTTATTGACCTCCTTGTTTTCAGTCCTGTTCTTTGCTGTCACATTTAGTCTTTACCTAGCAGCCAAAGTAATGTTTCAAACATATATATCATATTCATGTCACTTTACCTGATGAAAATATTCTAGTGGCTTCCCATTAAAACCTTAAGATGAAATCCAAAGTCCTTAGACACAGCCTACAAAGCCCTTCTTGCTAGTTCTCAGATGTTACTCTTACCACCTGTCTACTCTGATCAGCTACACTGGCCTTCCTGCTTGTACTTATTTCTGGGTCTTACTCCACCTTGTTCCCTCTGCTTCCAAGGCCCTGCTCCAGATCTTTATTTTATTCCAACTTTTATTCAAAATATTATCAAAAATGCTCATTTTTCCATAACTTCCCATTTCTTCTCCCTGTCTTCCTTGTCTTTGTGTCACTTATCAACACCTAGTATTATAGTATATATTTACCTTGTTGTATGCCTCACCCACCAGAATGAAAGCTTCATGAGAGAAAAGTTTGTATATCTTGTTTACATTATATCTCTAGTTTATGTAAAGTGATGAATAAACATCTACTGAAGGAATGCTGTTTTTGCACAAAGACTGGTATATGATCATTACAGAATTATTTATTAAAGTGAACATGGACATCAAATTGTACTGTGGTAGATAAATGATATATATTTGAAGCCAGGCAGACTCAAGATTGCAAAATTACACTTAAAATCCTATTCAAGGGATGGTAAAGAGTTTGGATAAAGATTGGTGAGAGGGCCAAAGGGCAAGCTCACTTTAAATTTCTAGTCCTTGCAGTGTGAGCACTACTAAAAGTCAACCCAGGTAACTGGGTCCTTTATAATGGTAGAAGTGTACTGCATTATAGGAGAGAGGATGACAAGATTGGCTTTTCATTTTAGTCCTCATATTTAGCACCCTTGCTAACTAGCACGCAGCCTGAGCTTAAACTTATCTAGTCCATGAAACCTCATTGTCACATCTACCAAAACTTTGTCTGATCCATCACCTCCCCAAATTAATATATTCTCCTTTGACAAATATAGTGCTAAGCAATTCAGAAAAAGACAGAAAGAAGAAACCAGTGTTTTCTGTTAAACTATTATATGCCAATAATTATAAGTACTTTAACCAATTGAGTTTATTTGATCTTCATAATATGGAAATTATCATCCCCAAGTAAAGTCTTGAAAGATGATGCAACTTGCCTAAAACCTAGTACAAAAACGGAGGCAATTTCATGATTTTATGAAAAAAATACAGCAAAATCAAACCAAATGAAACAGAAGACTACATAAAGATTACTAGTCAGGATCCCAACAATAAACTAGATGGCACACTCAAACTAACTGATGTTCTTGGATAAGTTAAAACCAGACTATTTTCAAAGGTGTAAGGAGAATGTAGGAAACCTAGAGGGATGATGCTATACCCAGAAACTAGATATCACCTGAAGGTATGAAGGAGAAAATGATGGGAGTAGTTACCAGACCCTGGCAGCTGAGGGGTTGTGGTGTAATAGAGCCACTTCACAGCAACTATGACTTTCAATCAAAAGAAACAGCCATTGAGGATGACCCCTCAAGGAGGAAAATGGAGAAATAAATACCACACCTTTGCTTTTCCCTCCCTCCAATCTTTCAGGTACCCCTGATTGGTTGAAATGACAGGCCAAGGCATTCTGAGGATGTGGTGCACACAGGTCAGCCTGGAGGTGGGATGGAAGACAGGGTGCAGAAGGTTATAGACAAGAATAGGAGAGACTTGAAATATCTCCCACATACACACTTAAACAAGGTTACAGAAGACTTTAAATAATCCTGAATTTGAATTGCATTTCTTTTCCTAAATCATGTTTTACTCACTACAATGCTCAAAACAAAGATTCTCCTTAAATAATTATTATTTTGTAATTATAACCCAATTGAATGAAAATTCTGTGTGTTTTTTTTTTCAAATCAACTCTTCTGAAAATTCCTTTTTGGTACTTCATGAACATCTCATAGTTCTTCCAGAGCATTTATAGATTGTTGTTGTTGTTGTTAGGTGCCATCAAGTCGGTATCTGACTCATAGCGACCCTCTGTACAACAGGGGAAACACTATTGTCAGTGCTTCTCTGCTGTTCATGGGGTTTTCAATGGCAGATTGACTTTTGGGAGGGGGTTGCCAGGTCCTTCTCCCAAGCCTACAGCTTCTGGTGTTCCCAGGCAGTCTCCCATCCAGGTACTAACCAGGCCCGACCCTGCTTAGCTTCCGAGATCTGACGGGATCGGATGCCACAGGGCTACCGCTGCAGGCCCTACATTTATAGATAGGCTTTTTAAAATTGTTTCTCTAAAACAATTAGAATTTCATTATCATATTTGAAATTTTAATATAGCCATTATAATGTCAAAGGAAACTTCTCTGAGATGCATTCATATTTTCATATTAATGGAAGTGTTGTTATAATGTTAATGGAAAAATGAGTTTAATCAATTGTTTATTTCATTCATTAACTACATACCATCCCAAAACTCAAGGGAGTTTAAGATAAATAACTCATATAAACAACAAAAAAGGATTTGCTTTTGGAAACATTCAAGGTATAGTCAATAACTTTAAATTACTATAATCTAGAATGATGATTTCCTCCCAAACTAAAAAGAATATGCATGTGAAAAGGACATAGCTCTTGGAGTTAGAGGAACGTGGGATAAAGTCCCAGATCTACAGTGTGCTTGCTGTGTGATTACATAAAGTGTTTTAAAATCTTTGAGCCTTAATTTCATTATCTGAAAAATAGGTAAATGTGTATCTCATAGAGTTTTTCACTTCTTATAACCAGAGATGAAATTAGTTTCAAGCAAGGAGTCCTTTGTATCCTACACTCTAGGCCCCGCCCCACCATTTTTCATTCCCAAGACAAAATCACCAAAGTTCTCCATCCTCTGAATATATTTTTCCAAGTCTTAGCACAGTAAAGAAAAATGTTTTTTTTTTTTTCCTTCAGATGAAAGAAAAAACACACCATAATTCCAACACACTTTTAGGGAACTAGAGATTGAAAACTTGAAAACTTTAATCCTTGAAAATTGGACCTTTTGGATTGGACCCACATGCTTGGAACAGTCTTTATTCAGGGAAGTTGGCAGTAAAGGAGAAATTGAATTTAGGTGCTACAATACGTAGCATCTTCCAGTTTTAGAAGGTTAAAAAAATAGATCAAAATCTAGATTTTGGTTATGAAAAAAGTCATGGGATAGCTGCCAATTATGATCATTTTTGTGATGTATTCTACATAAATAAAAATATCACAAGATGATGGAAAACATTGCATCTAACTAAAGGGCGGGCTGGGATTTAGCTCAGTTGGTAGAGCGCTGCACTGCAGTCTCTGAGGTCCTGAGTTCAATTCCCAGCACCACAAAAATGGGACAAGGACCTGGCAATCCACTCCCAAGGCAATCCTGAAAACAGTCAGCCATTGAAAACCCTATGAGGGTCACTATGAGTCGGATCCCGACTCGATGGCACCTAACAACAACAACAACAACTAAATGGCACACCTATGTGCTTCAAAGTAGGTGATACCTTGATAAGCTAGTGGGTAAATATGTGTATAAGAAAAATATTCTCATGTTTGTGGCTACAATGGATTTTTACTAATTGGCTAGAGAAGAAAGGCAGGTGGGTCATCAACTTCAGGCTTCCATTTATTGACAGTTTTGGAAATTTGGAGCCAATGGTGAGTTTTTTATGATAACAGAGCAGAGGCTATTTCCTGCAACTAGAGGTCTTCCTTTTATCCTCTTCATGGAGCACTCAGACTCTTCTCTAGATGAAATTATTGAATAAATCCTTAAAGAGTATTAGATTAGAAGATTCCCAAGTCATTCACTGGCTTCAGATCATTTTGACTCCTTTGATTCCAAATCCTAAATTCTTTTCATATACAGTTTGAGCATTCCTAACCTTAAAATCCAAAATTCAAAATGCTTCAAAGTATTTCAGATTTGGGATTTTCAGTTTAAGATTGTCCAAATGGTAAAGTGTAGGCAAGTATTCCCAAATCCAAAAAACTCCAAAATGTTAAATACTTCTGATCCAAGGCATTTTAGATAAGGGATACTCAATTTGTACTTACTTTGTATTTCAAAAGTGTGATAGTTGGATTTTGCTAATTTAACTAGGAGCAAGAATGGCCAGACTACATTTTACATATTTTGGACATTTAGTTAGGAGAGATCAATCCCTGGAGAAAGACATCATGTTTGGGAGAGTGGCAGGTCAATGAAAAAAAGGAAAACCCTCCACAGATGGATTGACACAGTGTCTGCAACAACAGGCTTAAACATAAATCAGATCATATGCCTGGCACAGAATCAGAAAGTGTTTTGATCTGTTGTACATAGGGTCACTATGAGTCGGACTTGACTCAATGGCACCTAACAACAACAACAACAAAGTATGCCCAAGTTGCTGGCAAACATTACTTTTTGGGCCTATCTGTGGGTGTCACAGGACAGTATTTCCAGAAACAATTGGTAATGTCTCTTGCTTCCAAAGAGATTTGAATGCGCAGATTGAGTAAAGAAAAAAGCCTATGCCCTCAGCAATGCAGGTAGAAATTATTCAATCTGTTGAAGACCTGAGAAGATCAATAAAGCAGGGGAAGGGTGAATTTGATCTTTCCAACAGAAAAAGGTAACACTGCTTGGTTTAAAGTCAGAAAAGGAATGTGACAGGGCTGTATCCTTTCACTGTATCTTTTCGATCTTTATGCTGAGCAAATAATCTGAGAAGCTGGGTTTTGTGAAGAAGAATATGGCATCAGGATTGGAGGAAGACTCATTAATAACATGTATTATATAGATGACACAACTTTGCTTGGTGAAAGTGAAGAGGATTTGAAACATTTACTGATAAAGATCAAAGAACACAGCCTTCAGTATGGATTGCATATTAACATCAAGAAAACAAAATTCCTTACAATGGGGTCAGTAGGCAACTTCATGGAAAATGGAGAAAAGATTGAGGTTGCCCAAAATTTTGCTTCACTTGGGTCTATAATCAACATCTATGGAAGCAGCAGTCAAGAAATCAAAACACAAGTTGCATTGGGAAAAGTCGTTGCAAAAGACATCTTTAAAGTATTGAAAACAAAGGTATGCCTGACTCATGCCATGAAAAAGGGAGACCAGAGAAGAATTGATGCTTTTGAATTATGGTGCTGCACATTAATATTGAATATATCATGGACTGCCAAAAGAACCAACAGATCTGTCCTAGAAGAAGTGCAACCAGAGTGATTCTTGGAAGCAAGGATGGCTAGACTGCGTCTTATATATTTTGGACATGTTGTCTGGAGGGACCAATCCCTGGAGAAGGACATCATATTTGGGAAAGTGGCCAGCCAATTAAAAAAGGAAGACTCTCAGTTAGATGGATTAACACAGTGTCTGCAAAAAATGTGCTTAAACTTAAAAAAAGATCATGTGCATGACACAGTGTCAGGGAGTGCTTTGTTCTGTTGTACATAGGGTCCCTGTGAGTCAGACCCAACTTGATGGCACCTAACAACACCACCTTGGGCTGTTAAATCTTTATTTTCGAGCTCTGGGCCTTCAGCATTACTGGTTGCTGTATTTTCAACAGACTGGGACTTAAGCCATCAGCTCCCCTGGCTCTCAGACCTCTGGGCTTAGGCTGAATTATACCATTGGCTTTCCTGTTCTCTAACTAGTAGACAGCTGATCATGGGACTTCTTGGCCGTCATAATCATGAGATCTAATTACTATAGTAAATACCTATCCTATTGGTTCTATTACTCTGTAGAACCCCCACTAATACAAAGAGGGTTCAAAATCTCCAGATAAAAGATAATATTAGAGAAGCTGTAAACTCAGGAGATAGAGAAAGTTCTAGGAGATAAGTCCAAAACAGGTTAATTAGGCTAATTTTCTCACATTTGCCTTAAAGATTTGACCCAATACATATTCATCTCTACCCAAAAATTCTATTTGTCCTAAGCTTGGAGAAAACCTTGTTGTCTTCCCTCAGACCAGTAACATCAACGAACTCGCTTCAGTCTTTGCAATTCCTTACTTGAGTCTCATTTTCTTCATCTGACAAGAGAGTTACAGTAAAGTTATTATAAAGATTAGAGAAAACATATGTAAAGCATCTAGACTAGTACCTGTGCAATAAGAGGTGGTGACCATTATCAATTTTGTACTTGTTTATATTTCTATAATCACCCTCAGACTACCTTGCCATTGTTTGTTTTCATACCTGTCTTTTCCACTAGACAGTAACCAAATAAGTGGTATTGGGCCCACATCTTGTTGCCTCTGTATTCTTAGCACTCATTGTTGTTGTTAGGTGCCCTCGAGTCAGTATCTGACTCATAGCGACTCTGCATACAACAGGCAAAACACTATTGTCAGTACTTCTCTGCTGTTCATAGGGTTTTCAATGGGAGATTGATTTTTGGGAGCGGGTTGCCAGGTCCGTCTCCCAAGCCTACAGCACCTGGTGTTCCCAGGCAGTCTCCCATACCAAATACTAACCAGGCCTGACCCTGCTTAGCTTCCAAGATCTGACGGGATCAGATGCCACAGGGCTACAGCTGCAGGCTCTTAGCACTTAGGACAGAGCTTAGTAAAGAGAATATTTTCAAACATTTGCTGAAGTAATGAAAGAGTGATTGGCTTTCTCTTTTTTCTGAACATTGCTCTTCCAGGTCCAACTGCTTGCAATTCCCTAAATGGCACTTGCAATTTACTCCACAAGAAGAGAGGTAAGGGAAGCTCTTTGTAAAGATGAACTTTAGTTTTTGATCCCCATTGGAGTATCATAGTTTTTGTTGTTGTTTGTTTGTTTGTTTGTTTGTTTTGAGACTGAATCTCACTATGTAGCCCAGGCTGGCCTGGTCTGAAACTCACAATCTTCCTGTCTCCATCTTTGAATGTCCAAATTACAGGCATATTCCATCATGACAAGCATGTTTTCCTTCCTATGCTTTTATTTCATAGGAAGAGAAATTGGATGAGACATCAGGGGAAAGACATAAAAACCTGGGGAGACTAGATACAATTTGCACCTCTGAAAATTGCCCTGAGGACCTTAAGTTGCAACTAATTATCACCAGTAATTAGGACTGCTCTTCAGAGAGGCAGAAATAGTGTCCTGTACAGAGCACATCATGTTCCTCCACGAGAGATTCAAATGGGACAGGTGTCCCTGATGAGGGGCTCCAGTCTGCTTCTGGAAGTGACCCAGAGACTTACAGCCTAGATTACTGAGATAGAAGGACTAGCACAATGAACCTTGAAAGTATTCTGAAATATGAAAAGTGCATTAATTGCCAATATCTTACTAGTTTCTCACTCCAGTCCTGTGACAGAAATATTTATTCAATGATTGTACATTTATCATGAGTAATTTACTCTAAAAATAAAGATGCTCTAGTAAACTCACAAAGAAGATACTTGCCATTAAGAATTTGAAGATATATGCAATATACAATAAGTAAATGTCATTACACTATACTATAAGCAATGCTATAATAAAAGTATAGGTAATTAAGTTTTAAAAATTATCCTCATGTTATAGAATTGGTATAGAAGTGGTGACTAGGAGAAGATAGCATTTGACCAGAATAGGAAATGCATGAAATAAGCAATATGTACAACAAAAAGAAGGAAAGCAGAGCTGACAGAAATTAAATAACTTTCTCAAGTTTCCACAGAAATTAGAGAGCCAAAACCAAAACCTAGGTCCTTCAACTTCAAATCTCTGGTTTACCATAAGAAAGCACCTCTATTTAGTATTTAATTTGCCTCTACAGCTTTCCTATAAATGTTAATCTAGTTTCTGTTTGAATACCTTTAGTGAAAAAAGCTTACAACTTCATAAGGCACCACATTTCATCATAGGATAGGACTCATGTTAAAAATTTCTTCCTTAACAAAAATAGCAATGAAGAGAAAATATCATGGACTCCCTATATTCAGAACTATAAGATGATAAATTTGTGTTATTTTAAACCAGTAAATTTGTGGTAATTTGTTATAGCAACAGTAGCACACTAATAAAGTAGATTATACTTAATGACTATGTAATTTCATTCCTACATATATGCCCACCAGAAATGCATACATATATACACCAAAAGACATATAAAATATGAAATAATATTTTACAACACTATTTCTAATATAAAAATCTACAAAGTACTACAAAGTAATATAAAAATCAACAATACAATGGGTAAAATAACTGTGGGACTAAGTCAAAATAGTTGTTATCCATGGGAAAGGGAAGCACAAGGAAGGCTTCTGGGATGCTAGTGATGTTGCTTTTTGATCTGGGTGATGCTTACATAGATGTATTCAGATAGTGGAAATTCACTGAAGTATATATTTATAATAAGTACCTTTTTATGTTTGTATAGTATACATAACTAAAAAGTGCAAAAGTTAACCACAGCACTGATTCACTGATGTGCCTGGATGCTCTGGCAGTCACCCCAGAAGATCACAAGTATTTGAGGAAAAGACTAGAAAGCCTTTGGCTCTAGACAATTATTTAACAAGATCTGCATTTTTAGGCTTGCAAAAAAGTCTTTGATGTCTATTTTTTTGGCACATTCCTATTACAGATCTCCTGATTCTATGGACAAAATATTCCACCTCATTGAAAAATTCAGCAGGTTATATACTGTAATAGAATTATAACATTGCCTCTTTAAGATAAAGGCAGGCTTGTGGTAGTGGAGTGAGTAAGGATCTGAGATGTAGGAGATGTGGGCTTGAATTCGGGCTTTGTCATATTACATGTGTATACACCTGATCTACTCTATTCCTGGCCAATACAGAAGATTAGAATATATATATTGTACCTGAGCAAGGGAGGAAGAACTCATCTAGGAATGTATGTGGAGTAGAAGAGGTGGAGTTAGGTCTAAGCTTATGTTGTATGGTCAAACTGGACATGGAATACTGTTCTGGGGAAAGGCCCAGAAGCTTTTCTTGTGTAATCCAGGGGTATAGCAGCCTAACATTTAAGAATAGACATGATCTGAGGACATAAAATTCTAGAAGAGTAACACCAAGTATTACATATACAAAGAAAAATGTGAAATAGCCATACCAATATGTTAGGAAGCAGGGATTCCAAGAGACATGTGAGGAATGGAGCATCGGATAGGCCAAGGTAAATGTGTGTTGTTTTTTTTTTTTTTTTTTTTTTTTTTTGTGTGTGTGTGGACTTAGGAGTTGAACTCAGGGCCTCACACATACTTTGCAAGTGTTCTACCACTGGGATGCCCAGCACATTTTTTTAAAAATCAAGGTCTCATTATTTTATGCAGGCTGCCTCTTGCTTCAAACTCATGATCCTCCTGCTTCAGTCTCCTGAGTCATTGGGATTATAGGAGTAAGCCTCCACGCCCAGCAGGTAAATATCCTGGGACACAGGCTGTGAATAGCAGTTCAAGGCTAGGAGTTCACTCTAACCTATCACTGGCTTAATGACATGAAGATGATCAGAGAGTTTAAAAGGGTTCTGTTGAATTGATGAAGCTGGGCATTAAAGCGTTTCAGCAGATAAGCATCCCTTTAAGGAAACCTTTCCCAGGTGAGCATGGGGCTGAGGACACGCTGGCTTTCTCCTGCAGGTAGATTTAGACATTTTCAGATTAAGGAAAAGTTCAAAAATCTATTTTGATAGCTGGCAATATGTAACCCAGTGGTTTTCTGTTGTGTTTTACAGCCTTTCTGCTGTGTCTATTTTGCCATTGATTTTAATTATGGAATATAATTCCCAGCATGAGAAGTCAAGGCTGCTCTTTCCAGTGGGGATCAAGCTCTTGTTAGAGCCTCCAGAGGAAACCAAATGGGAAAGTAGTATAGCTTAGAGTTACTTGCTTTTCCTTACAAAGGACACAATGGGTTATTTTTATAAAAATGTCACTGCTGCAGTTTAATCCTTCTCCACATCCTACCAAGAGTGAAGGGGGACTGGGATGTGGGAACAGAAATTCTGTGTAGTTGCTAGGCTCATTTCAGCAAAGAATAAAGGGACTTGCAAAGCACAGCCTGAAACCAGGTACATGGTGAGGAGGGCAATCAGTTTCCCAAAAGTCCAGGTCTGAAAATAGTACTAACATATGGGATGGAAATACACACACACACACACACACACACACACACACACACACACACACACACACTATACCCTCTTGAGGCAAAGAGGATAATGCAAAAAGTCAGAGTACAAATCTGGAAACTTGGGTTCTAGATTGAGTTCATGTACTAACTACCCATGGAGCCTTATGCAAGTCACTTAATGTGTCAAAGCCTCAACCTCTTGTCTTGGTTTGAGTATAAAGTGCTCCCCAAATGTCATGTGCTTTCACATTCAGTCCCTAAGTGATGGAGCTTTCTGTGGAGGTCATGGAACTTTGTGAGGCAGGTCTTAGCTTTGCTGAAATGATGCCACTATGGGAGGGTTTTGGAAATTCCCCACATACAACCAAAGCTTGGGTCTCTCTCTCTCTCTCTGTTCCTGGTCCACCATGCCATGAGGTTATTAGCCACAGGCCCTCCCACTGCCACCATACTGTCCTGCTACCATTATGGACTGGTTGTCTAACTTTAAGCTCCTAATAAACCTCTTCGCCATAAGTTTGTTTGGACTGGTTTTTCTGCTACAGTGATCGAAGCTGGAAAGTGAACTTCCTAACTTTGGAATACAAGAAAATTTGATTCAATAACTATCTCTTCTGTGCTAGTCAATGTGCTATGTGGCTTCATTTAATCATCAGAATAATTCTGCCAGAGAAACACTATAATCCAAGTTCCTTATGGGTACTAACTACTTCTTTTGTTATACATATTACTCCATAATATAATTTATTTGTGTAATGCCCAACTCTCATTCTAAATTGTGACACCTTCAGGACATAAGTGGGTCTGATTTAAACTTCAGTCCCTAAGGTCAAGGATCTGTCTGAGTAAAGTGCAAGCAATATGAACAGAGGCAGTTAGAGAATAAAGTGCAACTGACAATTGATTTCACTAAAACATAACCTAGGAGCAAAAAGTCATGAGAAGGCCCTGTGGCTTTGGCTTCTTTGATACCAGAGCAACAAATTTCTGTCTGTCTTTAAAGTGAGCTCTCTCTCTTGCTCGGTGTCTGTCTATCTGCCTGTCTGTCTCTCTCTCTCTCTCTCTCTTTCTCTCTCTTTTCTCTCCCTCTCTCATTTTCTAGTGTGGGCAAGAATATTCCAGGGCTGTCAGGCAAGGTCAATACTAAGAGTGTTGGGAACTGGGTGCCATGTGAGAGGAACTTGCTTTGGATCAGGATTTTTCAAGAAGCAGAAACTAAGGGGTAACCTATATGAATAATGCTTATCAAATTGCATATATGAAAATTGTCACAACGAAAAGCATGTCAAAATGAATCACATTATGATGTACATTAAAAATTTCTAATAAAAAAAAAAAAAAAGAAGCAGAAACTAAACTGGAGATTAGCACTGAGGATGAATAAGGAGTGCCCTTGGGATCAATGCCAACGAGAGGAAAGGGAAGGAAGTAGGAGTTGAAAGAAGTAAATGATGATGCGAACCTATACATAGCCTGCCTGCATCCGTGGGAGCTTAAAACTAGAATGGCCTTTCAGAGTTGTCCCAAGTTGGGCTGAGATGATCAAGGCCTTTATTGTCATTCCTGCATGAGTCAGTAATTGAACGTGAAGCTCTCAGGAAAGGGTACAATTTTGGCTGGATGGCTATATGTAAGCTAAGGCAGTACTTGAAAAGGTTCATAGCTGAAGGCTATTTTCTGAGTGCCTGCAGCCATAGCCCCGTGGAATCCAATCCCGGCAGATCTTGGAAGCTAAGCAGGGCCGGGCCTGGTTAGTACCCGGATGGGAGACCGCCTGGGAACACCAGGTGCTGCAGGCTTGGGAGAAGGACCTGGCAACCCCCTCCCAAAAATCAATCTGCCATTGAAAACCCTATGCACAGCAGAGAAGCACTGACAATAGTGTTTCCCCTGTTGTACAGAGGGTCGCTATGAGTCGGATACCGACTCGACGGCACCTAACAACAACAACAACAATTTTCTGAGTACACTCTCAGGAAATGGGGTAATATGTCTTCCTTGAAGGAGAGTCTGAGTGGTGCATCATAATGCTTCCCTGGTCCCAGATCTCAAGGTCATGAAGTGTGGGCTGGAAATGGGTCAAGAGGCATAAAGTTCTAGCAATACAGGACTGGACAGCAGGTAGAGAGGGACAGGGAAATACCTACAAGGGTAGAAGTTGGGTCAGCCAGTACCAGGTCCCAAAGTTTGCATGGCTAGGCCAGGGATCATAAGTTCAAAATGGCAATGACTCAACTTCAGGGAACCAGGCAATGATCTTTGAGTTAGGTAGAGCTCACTGACACAAAAGGCACTGTTTTAAAGCCAGTAGTTATGAAAGTTTTAGAAAGAAACAGCAAAGAATTGAGAAAGAAGGAAAATACTATATATTGAGTTCCTACTCTGCTTTCATTTCTATAATTTATTTCCTTTCATCTTAACAACTTTAAGTTGAGATGTTATATTTTATCATATTACAAGTAAAGATGTTGAAGCCTAGAATATTTCAATAAGACACCCTAATTGGTGTTGGTAGAGATGACACTCAAATTCAAATTCATGTTTAGGAGGAGAGAGAATTCAAATTAATCAGAGGAGACAAAGATGGTCACTATATATCAGTAAAAGAAATAGTCAACCTGGAGGACATAATGTTAGTCAGTATTTATTCACCAAACATAGGAGCTCCTAACTTCATAAAACCAACCTTACTGGTGATAAAGGAACACATAGGTCCAGACACAATTATGATGGGAGACCACAACACCCCACTCTCTGCAAGAGACAGGTCATCAAAGCAAAAAATGAGCAGGGAAACAATGGATCTAAACAACACCATAGATTAACTGGATCTAACAGATGTTTACAGAACATTCCATCCTTCAGAGGTGGAATATACATTCTTCTCAGCACCATAGGGAACTTTTTAAAAAAATAGACCACATTCTAGTCCACTAGAATGGTCTCAACAAACAAAAAATTGACATCATCCCCTGTACTTTATCAGATCACAATGGAATAAAACTAGAACTCAAAAGCATGAAAAACTATGGAAATGTTACTGATGCATGGAGGTTAATAACACACTTCTGAATGATCAATGGGTCATTGTAGAAACCAGAAAGGAAATGAAAAAGTTCCTTCAATCAAATGATAATGAAAACACAACCTGCCAGAATCTATGGGATGTAACAAAGGCAGTTCTAAGAGGAAAGTTCATAGTCATGAGTGCCTTCATCAATAAGATGTTGTTGTTGTTAGGTGCCGTTGAGTAGTATCCAACTCATAGCGACCTTCATAGGGTTTTCAATAGCTGTTTTGGGATTGCCTCAGGAGTGGATTGCCACATCCTTCTCCCATCATCAATAAGTTGTTGTTGTTTTGTTGTTAGGTGCCGTCGAGTCGAGTCTGACTCATAGTGACCCTATGTACAGCAGATCGAAACACTTGCCGATTCTGTGCCAGGCAAACAATCTTATTTATGTTTAAGCCCATTGTTGCAGACACTGTGTCAATCCATCTGGTGGAGGGTTTTCCTCTTTTGCGTTGACCTGCCACTCTTCCAAACATGATGTCCTTCTCC
>VMDO01024319.1:0-29970 GCA_007922755.1 Pedetes capensis
CTCGGAAGCTAAGCAGGGTCAGGCCTGGTTAGTACCTGGATGGGAGACCGCCTGGGAACACCAGAAGCTGTAGGCTTGGGAGAAGGACCTGGCAACCCCCTCCCAAAAATCAATCTGCCATTGAAAACCCTATGAACAGCAGAGAAACACTGACAATAGTGTTTCCCCTGTTGTACAGAGGGTCGCTATGAGTCGGATAACGACTTGACGGCACCTAACAACAACAACAACAAGGATATTTATGTTGTTGTTGTTGTTAGGTGCCGTCGAGTCGGTGTCCGACTCATAGCGACCCTCTGTACAACAAGGGAAACACTATTGTCAGTGCTTCTCTGCTGTTCATAGGGTTTTCAATGGCAGATTGATTTTTGGGGGGAGGAGTGGGCTGCCAGGTCCTTCTTCCAAGCCTACAGCACCTGGGTTCCCAAGCGGTCTCCCATCCAAGTACTAACCAGACCCAACCCTGCTTAGCTTCCGAGATCTGATGGGATCGGATTCCACAGGGCTACGGCTGCAGGCCTAAGGATATTTATAATAATACATAAATATCCAGCCCCAAGCAAGGTAAAATTCACAATGGCTCACATCCAGTCGAAAATAACTAGCATAGGGCTAGAGGTATAGCTCAGTGGTAGAATGTGTTTCTAGTATGTACAAGGCCCTGAGTTCCATCCATAGCATTCCAAACAACTAAAAATAAAAAATAACCAAGAGCTTGTCATGGTGGAGCACACTTGTAATCCCAGCTCTCAGTACATAGAGGCAAGAGGATTTTGAGTTCAAAGCCAATCTCAGCTACATAATGAGTTTGAGTAAGCCTGGGCTACACAATGAGACCGTTTCGCATCATCTACCTCCAAATAACAATGTGCACAAAGAATCAGGGAAACATGATTCATAATTTGGAGAAAAATAATCAAAACTGACCCAGAAATGACACAGATTACAGACTCAATAGTCAGGAATAGTAAAACAGTCATTATAACTATATTCTACATATTAAAAGTCTAGATTAAGCATATTAAATAGACACATGGAAGATTGTTTTAAAGACCCAAATAGAACTTGTAGAGATGAGAAATGCATTGGATGACATCAACAGAAGATAAAATATTACAGATGAAAAATTAGGGAATATAGTAATAGAAACTATCCAAACTGAAAGGCAGAAAGAAAAAATACTGAAAAAAATGAACAGATATCAGTTGTGGGATAAATTCAAGTGTTTCGATCTACTGTATATAGGGTCGCTATGAGTTGGACTGGACGGCACCTAACAACAACAATATACATGTTGTTGGTGTCTCTGGGGAATAGGAAGGACAGAAAAATATTTGGGAGAGTATACTATGTACCTGAGAATAGCCGCCCAGAGTGACCAACAAGAAGTTATATTCTCATCAATTATTAGAAAATTAGAGCTTCACCAGATTTGATAGCAACCCTTTATGCAAGAATAAAGTGGGGTAACAGGATACATCAAGAAAGAAAATGTGCTGGGCATGGTGGCGCACGCCTGTAATCCCAGTGGCTCGGGAGGCAGAGGCAGGAGGATTGCAAGTTCGAGACCATAGGCAGCCTGAGTAATTTAGAGGGACCCTGTCTCAAAAAAAAAAAAAAAAGAAAGAAAGAAAGAAAAGAAAAGAAAGAAAATGCAAGCCAAGGAATTTATATGCAGTAAAACATTATTTTTGTCATTGTTGTTTTATTTCTGCGGTACTTGGGGGTTGAACCCAGGGTCTTACATATACTTTGCAAGAGCCGTACCACTGGAATGCACACACAGCTCATTTTTTTTAACTTTTATTTTGAGTCAGGATCTCACTAAATTACACAGGTTGCCTCTGGCCTTGAACTCAAGATCCTTCTGCCTGCACCTCCTAAATTACTGGGATTATAGGCATGCACCACACCGGTCTTTGAAACTGTCTTTTAACTTGAAAGGACTCAAACTGTTCTCCATATGCAAGAACTCAAGGACTGTTGTTCTTGTTAGGTGCCATCGAGTAGATGTCTGACTCATAGTGACCCTATGTACAACAGGCGAAACACTATTGTCAGTGCTTCTCTGCTATTCATAGGGTTTTCAATGGCTGCTTGTTTTTTGGGAGTGGGTTGCCAGGTCCTTCTCTCAAGCTTACATTATCTGGTACAAAGACCTCCTTCCCAGGAGGTCTCCCATCCAAGTACTAACCAGGCCCAACTCTGCTTAGCTTCTGAGACCTGATGGGATCAGACCCCACAGTGCTACGGCTGTAGGCCGTCCTGAGGAATTTATTAAAGAACAAGCTTCAAGCCAGGCATGGTGGCACACGCCTGTAATCCCAGCGATTTGGGAGGCAGAGGCAGGAGGATTGCAAGTTTGAGACCAGAGGCAGTTTGCATAACTTAGTCAGACCCTGTCTCAAAAAAGTAGAAATATGGGCTGAGGGTGCAGCTCAATGGCCCAGCACTTGCAAAGCATACAAGCACGAGGGCCTGAGTTCAAACCCCAGGACAGCAAAAATAAAAAATAAAAAAATAAAAAAACCAAGCTTCAGACAATGAAACTAACTATTATCACCAATGTCAGGACTGATGTTGGACGTTGAATTAAAAGTATGGCAAGCCAGTTAAAAGGAAATCATTTATGTAACGGCTCCAGTAAGGTAGCTATTGTACAACTATGAGAACCATTGGGAGATGATGAGGAGAACATACTCATGGTTTTAAACTATTCCCAGTAATGATATCAGTGGTGTTAATATTATTATTCTGATGCTGAATGATGTGGGTGCCCAGAAGGAGGTTAGCAGAGCAGTCCTGTGAGAGGCCTGTTTACAAGGTTGGTCCTTGGCCAGCATCTGAGAATTTGACTTTCAGGAGGGTTCTGGCCCTTCCCTAACTGATCAGCGTGGCTTTTTGTGCCTAGATTGTGCTGACAGTGTGATTTATGCTGGTCATCTGCTTTCTTTCTGGGGGTCTTTATTGCTATGTCTAGGAAGAAGGTGCCTAGTGACTAACTCCCACTAAAAACCTTGGAGTCAGGTGCAATGGTGCAGAACTGTAATTCTGGTGCTTGGGAGGCTGAGGCAGGAGGATTGTGAGTTCGAGGCCAGCCTGGGCTGCATAGCAAATTCCACACCAGCCAGGGCTACATAGTGAGGCCCTGTGTCAACAAACCAACTAACCAACCACACCACACAACAATAACAACAACAACAAAAAAACTCTCTTTGTCATGGAGTCTTTAATGAGCTTCTCTGGGCAGAAATGTGACACCTATGCGGCTACATTTTGGTAAAGGAGAGGGTGAGCCGTGAACCCTTCTTCGAGGGTGGTGGAATGAGGAAGCCTGCATGTGGATTCCTTCAGACTCTGCCTGTAACTGTTTCCTTTGCTGATTCTGTAGCTTATCCTTTAGCTTTTAGGAACCTTACCTGTGAATACAAATATATCCTGAGTCCTATGAGTCCTTATAGCAAGGAAATCACTGAATGCAAGGGTGATTTGGGACCCAGTGACACGGTGGTAGCAGTGGTAGGATTTGATAGACTGACTCCACCTCACTGAAATATGGCTACAGCGTTACTTGCGGGAAAACAAGGAAAAAGGGATGGGAGATAAGAAATCCTGGTTCCTGGATGGCTATGGAGCTACCTGTGATATAAAACAGCACCTGAACTATTTTGTTGTTGGTGGTTGTGGTGTTGTTTAACTTCTCTAATGAGAAGTAAATCCTGCAGCCATAGCCCTGTGGCACCCGATCCCATCAGATCTCGGAAGCCAAGCAGGGTAGGGCCTGGTTAGTACTTGGATGGGAGACTGCCTGGGAACACCATTTGCTGTAGGCTTGGGAGAAGGACCCGGCAACCCACTCCCAAAAATCAATCCACCATTGAAAACCCTGCGAACAGCAGAGAAGCACTGACAATAGTGTTTTGTCTGTTTTCCACAGGGTGGCAACGAGTTGGATACCAATTCGATAGCACCTAACAACAACAACAACAACAACAATGAGAAGTAAAGGTCGCCTATGGATTTTTTTTTTTTTTTGAGACAGGACCTTGCTATGCTGTCCAGGCTGGCCTTGAACTTAGGCTCAGGTGATCCTCCTGCAGGCCTCAGCCATGCAAGTAGCCAGGGATAAAATCCCTGCACCTATGGAATTTGAAATGATAAATCTGTCGAAAGACAGTTGGCCTGCTGGATCCCTTGCCTGCTTTTAGCCACGCTGCCTAAAGAGATGGAAAAGTACAGCTTAAATGATAACTTTGGGTTTTGTTCTCTCCTGCATGTGGAAGGAGAAAGGGTCCAAACATTCCTCCCAAATGACCTTCCAATAAGTTAAAGACAATAGAAATGTGTGTGTAGTAGCTTCTCCCAGTGGAAGGGGGAAAGGTAAAAACCTTCCTGAAGGCAACTTTGTTATTGTTGTTGTTGTTAGGTGCCTTTGAGCCACCCCATGCACAACAGAACGAAACACTATGCCATGCCCAGGACTAACTATGTCAGTGCTTCTCTGCTATTCATTAGGTTGTTGTGTTGTTAGGTGCCGTCAAGTCGGTATCCGACTCATAGTGACCCTCATAGGGTTTTCAATGGCTGACTGTTTTGGGATTGCCTTGGGAGTGGATTGCCAGGTCCTTCTCCCATTTTTGCGGTGCTGGGAATTGAACTCAGGGCCTCAGAGACTGCAGTGCAGTGCTCTACCAACTGAGCTAAATCCCAGCCCCAAAATATTACTTAGTAGATACTTGTTGTTGTTAGGTGCCATCAAGTCGGTATCTGACTCATAGCGACCCTCATAGGGTTTTCAATGGCTATTTTGGGTTTGCCTTGGGAGTGGGTTGCCAGGTCCTTCTCCCATTTTTGCGGTGCTGGGAATTGAACTTGGGACCTCAGAGACTGCAGCGCAGCACTCTATGAACTGAGTTAATCCCAGCTCTGCTATTCATGGGGATTTTTTTTTTTTCTCGGTACTGGGGGTTGAACCCAGGGTCATGTGCTTTCATGCCTTGCAAGTGCTGGACCACTGTGCTATATACTTCCAGTCCATTTTTTTTTTTTTTTTTTTTTTCTTTTTGAGACAGGCTCTCGCTGAATTATGCGGACTGCCTCTGGTCTCAAACTTGCGATCCTCCTGCCTCTGCCTCCCGAGTCGCTGGGAGTACAGGCATGTGCCACCATGCCCAGCTCTTCATAGGGTTTTCAATGGCTGGTTGTTTCAAGATTGCTTTGAAAGTGGATTGTCATGTCCTTGTCCCATTTTTGTGGTGCTGGGGAATTGAATCCAGAGCCTCAAGAGCACAGAGCAGCACTCTACCAATTGAGCTAAATCCCAGGCCCGGAGGCAATTTTGGATGGGTCAAAAACGTTAAAAGTTTCCATCCTCTGTTCGCCAAGTGAAAAGAAAATAGTTAAACCAGTTCCCAGAATGGGACCAAAGCTTTAGTTAAACCAGAGGTTTAAAAAAAAAGCTTAAAAACCAAAAACCAAAATAAACAACAACAAACTCCTCTTCTTTTAGTAGCTGCCTCTACAAAATGACAGTCCCTCCTTATACTGCAGCTTGGCTCTCAGGACCGTTACCATGGTAACCCTGTAAATGCTGATTGAGGAAAAGAGAGGGAATTATTTTAAAGGCTTGTATTTTGTGGCTATTGTGTCTGGGTAGCTAATAAAAATTGATGTAAAGTGTTATACGCGTCATTTCATCAACACAAGATGGATTGTCCTGACAGAGAAAGCTGCAAGGAACAAAGCCAGTGCTAGTGGACCAGAGAGCTCCCTTGCTTTTTACTGCCTGTGGGCCCATTGTCATTTTAACTCTTTGGGTACTGGAAACAGAACAGGCTCCCTAACTAATGATTTTTATCTATTTGGAGCCGTTAGAAAATGGGCTGGGATTTAGCTCAGTGGGTAGAGCGCTGCGCTGCAGTCTCTGAGGCCCCGAGTTCAATTTGTGAGTCCCAGCACCACAAAAATGGGAGAAGGACCTGGCAATCCACTCCCAAGGCAATCCAGAAACAGCCATTGAAAACCCTGTGAGGGTCGCTATGAGTCGGATTACCGACTCTATGGCCCCTAACAACAACAGAAAAAGGGAGATAACATGAAAAGAGAGAGACAATCTCCACATGGAAATGCACTTTTGAAGTCTTCAAAAGTAACTTTTAGTTTGCTAGTGTGCCCTTGTTACCATAAAATGCCTGACCCCAGAGGCTGATTGTCTTCCAGCCTGATAAGCATCTAATTTCGAGTGGGTCTATTTGGACTCCCACACTCACAAAATAGAAAAGAGTTTTAGGAAAGCCTAGCCTGTCCCTTGGGCTGGGATTTAGCTCAGTTGGTAGAGTGACTCTCTGAGGTCCTGGGTTCGATTCCCAATACCACAAAAATGGGAGAAGGACATGGCAATCCACTCCCAAAACAATTAGCCATTGAAAACCCTATGAGGATCACTATGAATTGGACACGACTTGACAGCACCTAACAACAACAACAAGAAGTCTGTCGCTTGGACTTGGAACAAAGCAGTGTGGCCCTTCCTTGTCTTAGTTTTGATGCTTACTGAAGAAAAGCCACTGACTTTTTTTAAAATCTCAGATTTGGACTGGGGTCAGTGGCGCATGCCTGTAATCCCAGCTACTCTGGAGGTGGAGGCAGGAGAATTGCAAGATCAAGGCCAGAGGCAACCTGGGTATTGAGACCCAGTCTCAAGATAAAAACTAAAGAAGAGGCTGGGGGTGCAGCTCAGTGGTATATCTCTTGCACAAGTCTCTGGGTTCAACTTCAGCATAAATAAATAAATAAATAAATAAAAATGCCCTCCTTACACAGATCTGACTGCCTGGCCCTCACTTGGAGCTGAAACTCGATAATGTTTTCTGCCCCGCTATGGCAGTACAGAAGTCAAAATTCATCTCAAAGAACAGTACTCATGCCAGGCGCCCTGGCACATGCCTGTAATCCCAGAAACTCGGGAGGCAGAGGCAGGAGGATCTCGAGGTGGTAGTCAGAGGCAGCCTGAGTAACTTAGCAAGACATTGATTCAAAATTAAAAAAAAAAATTAAATACGGGCTGGGGGTGCAGCCCAGTGGTAGAGCACTTGCAAAGTACACACAAGGCCCTGGCTTCAACCTCCCAGTACTAATAAAATAAAATAAAGAACAGCATTCAGCTTAAGACTGATTCTGCGGGCCATAAATGGCAAAAATATGGATGCGGATGGGACCGTCTGGGTCACAGATTGTGACAGGAAAGGATGCATTCCCAGGAGACCATCTGAAATTGGATTGCTGAATGACTCTAGAATTCTGTTACAGAGACAAACTGCATTCTTGACCTCTGATTCCTCAGTTGTGGCTTCCGGGAGGACACATCACAAGGAGCATGACCCCTCCACCAGCTCCCCACAAATTGGACTCGGGTCCTCTCTTGGAGATGTGTCTTTGTTGTTGACTTGGGTTCTCTGGTCTGGATTAGTGCCAGCTTAACTCAGGGACTGATAGCCTGACTAGTCCCTCACCCCTCTCCTGGTACACACATCTTACCAAGGCACTTCAATCATCTCTAGAAAGCAGTTGGATTTTTTTTCTAGGTTGCTCACACAGTAGGTGATTAGGATAAAAGGAATGAGAAGTCATGGAAATCCATTCTGAAGAAATCAGAAGTTTGGATTCCTGACCAGTTCCTGACCATGATGTATCTTTCTGGTTAAATTGCATAAAGATGTTTTCCTGGGGAAATATTTCTTGCCTTCTTGCATTATGACCCTTCCAGGCCTATCTGGACGAGAGTAAAATGATTGGGAAACATGAAGTGATTACTGAATGAGCCACGCTGATTTTGTAACAATGGAGAAAGAAAGAAAAGCCCAGGGAGATGTCAGGGAGTAAAGAGAGGGCAGTGATGGGCTTTGGTTTTTTTTTTTTCAGAACTACTCCTGGAAGCTCTCCCTTCTTGCTGTAGAAAAATGCCCCATGCCTCATTTCCAAATTGTGAGTACATCGTGTTGAAACCAGCTGCTGAGCCTCCTGGCACCCCTAGCCATGCAGACTATGAGACAGCAGAAGTGGCGCCTGCTCCTACACTTGGCACACAGAGTACCTCCCAGTGCCACCCACACCCACTGGGGAGGGATGGACTAGGGTCATGGATAAGCCAAACCGATGGAACCTGACCACCTTCAGCCACTCCCTCTGACACCAACACTAACCGGAATTAACTGAATTAGACTGGGCAGAGGCCCCGCAAAGGTCATGCTGGAGGATGACCTGACAACCGTAAACACTTGGTTTCCAGGGGTGTCATGGGTCCCTCTGGGATTGTGCTTGCATGTGCACCTGCCTGTCCTGGTCCTGTCTCAGCCATGAAAGGCATTCAGGTCAGTGTCAATTTACTGGCCACAGTTGGGCTAAGCCTGAATTAACACTTCAGGCCAGGCAAAAAGGCGTTAGTACAGAAATTTAAGGAGGAAGCCACCTGGCTTTCTAAGATAGAGTATTGTGGCTAGTGGGATTTGCTTTAACTAGCTAACTCCAGGACTGCTGGAGACTATACCTGAGGTCAGTACTGCAGTTTGGTCTCACCCTGCTTGACGGGGTCCTACTGATAATTTTGCTGTAAAGATGCCTGGGCCATCCAGACATGGTATGTGCGCATCTGCAGTCCCAGGTACTTGGAAGGCTTGAGGCAGAAGGGTCTCTTGAGCCCAGGAGTTTCAGGCCAGCCTGGGCATAGCATACCCTGTCACACTATATATATATATATTATATATGCGTGTGTGTGTGTGTGTGTGTGTGTGTGTGTGTGTGTGTGTCTTAATATAACACTCCTGGGACTGCTATCCTTTTAATGATTGGTCTTTGGCTGGTAACTGGGACCTGGTTTTCAGGAGTGTTCCCAGTATGTCCCTTAACTGACCAGGATGGCTTACTGTGCTTTAAGCACTCACTGTTTATGAAAAAAATGGTTTATGTTGACCATCAATTTTCATTCTGGGAACCTGGAATTTTGGAAAATTTAGCAGATGATGCCTAGGGACCAACCCCCAGTAAAACTCTTGGGCACCGAACCTCTAATGGGTTTCTCTGGACAGAAGCATCGCATGTGCACACGCATCCCTACAGTGTCATTGCTAGAAGAGTATTATCTCTATGAACCCTTCTGGGAAGGAGACAGCCTGAGGAAGCCTGCACCTAGAATCATCCAGATACTGCCTAGGCTTTTTCCCGCCATGATCCCATCACATATCCTTTGCTGTAATAAACCTTAGTTATACGTACAAATGCCTGAAACTGTGCCACTGTATTGTCCGCTGCCGTCAGATCTCAGAAGCTAAGCAGAGTCGGGCCTGGTTAGTACTTGTATAGGAGACCACCTGGGAACACCAGATGCTGTAGGCTTGGAAGAAGAACCTGGCAACCCACTCCCCCAAAACAAGCAGCCATTGAAAACTCTATGAATAGCAGAGACGCACTGACAATAATGTTTCGCCAATTGTACATAGGGTTGCTATGAGTTGGACACTGACTCAATGACACCTAACAACAACAATAACATATGTACAAATATAGACTCAGTACTGTGAGTTCTTCTAGTAAATTGCCAAAGGTAAGATGGTTTTGGGAGTCCCCAACACAGTGGGGAAAAGTAAATGAATAATTATGAGGTGTTCCAATTTTATCATCCTCTGCATCTTTGAGAACCTGTATTTTTGTTGTGGAAAAAAGGAAGTACAGATACAATTTACAAAAGAGACTAAGTAAAAATAAACAATAAAAACTCCTATATTCCTGAATTTGAGTTGGAAATATCAGTATGATCTCATAAGATAGTTTTTGTTTGTTTCTTTTTATTTTTTGAGGCAAGGTTTTGCTATGTTGCCCAGACTGGCCTCAAACTCCCAATCCTCCTACCTCAGTATCCTGAGTGCCAGGATTACAGGCATGTGCCACCGCACCCAGCCAAAATAGTTTATTTTTTAAGTGTATGTATGTGTCCAGCTCTGACTGTGAGAGAGACCTAGAACAAGACCAACACACTGGTAGTGAGAAATTCTGACACCCAGATTATGGCCTTGAAATATCCATTCCCATGAAAAGAAACCAATGAGCAGGGCACCGTGGTGCACACCTATAATCCCAACAACTCAGGAAGCTGAAGCAGGAAGATCACAGAGTGAAGGCCAGAGGCAGCCTGCTCAATTTAGCCAGAATCTGCCTCAAAATAAAAAATGAAAATGGGGCTAGGGATGTGGGGATGTGGCTCAGTGGTAGAGCGCTTGCCTGGCATGCATGAGGCCCTGGGTCCAACACCAAGTACTAAAAAAAGCAAAGAAAGAAGAAAAGAAAAAAAAGAAAAGAAAAGAAAAGAGAAAAGAAAAAGAAAAGAAAAGAAAGGAAAAAACATTTCTTTGGAGAAATGGCTGATTCCAGGTCTGGGACTATCCATGTACAAGATGATCCTGGAATCATGTCGTAATAGCAGATAGGGAGGAAGCTGTCAACGCCTAGTAGAGTCATGTCAAAAGGGAAACTCCTGGGGTTTCTCACTAGCTACAGATAAGATAATTTGAGCTTTGAAAAGGTAGTAATTAATAGGGGAACATAGCCCAAATATGCATGAGTTTTATTATGTATTAGTCAGAAGTTTCCATAAACCTTGTAAGTTGATAAAAGTATAACCAAAAGTGATGTAATAGTTGCATAATGGAAAAACCAATGCGGTATTTACTCTGTACTCCACCGTCATTTACCAATAAAGAGAGTAAAGAAAAAAAGAAAAGGGAGTAATTGGAATTTGACTGAATCTCATCTAATATGTTTAAATTCATGAGTTCACAATGATCTTTTTAAAAGTAAGTATCTTTAGAGGATAATAGGGAGCCAAATCATTTTCTTTACAACTGGTAAGAGAAAACACTAAAGTCTAGTCTATCCTGCCTTTCCTACATGAACTGTAGCATCAGTAACCAAATGATAGATGAACAAAAGCAACTTTATAAAAGCGTTGCAATTAAGACAGTCATGGTTGCATGCACGTCTGTAATCCTAGAAGGCTGAGGCAGAAGGATCATGTATTCAAGGCCAGCCTTGGCTACACTGTAAATTTCAGGTCAAGCTGGGGTAGTGAGACTTTGTCATTAAGTAAGTAAATAACAATGTCCCAATTGTTGTTGTTGTTGTTAGGTGCCGTCGAGTCGGTATCCAACTCATAGCGACCCTCATAGGGTTTTCAATGGCTGAGTGCTTCGGGATTGCCTTGGGAGTGGATTGCCAGGCCCTTCTCCCATTTTTGCGGTGCTGGGAATTGAACTCGGGGCCTCAGAGACTACAGCACAGCGCTCTACCCACTGAGCTAAATCCCAGCCCAATGTTCCAATTAGTGAATGAAAAAGAATTGTTACAATTTGCATATCACCATTTTGCAACCACCAACAGATTTAATAAATCTTCTAGGCATTGAGTATCCCAGCTACTAGCATCACAGAAAGAGTGAAAACCTAATCCCAGCGACTCTGGAGATTGAAGCAGAAGGATCACAGGTTCAAGGCCAGAAGCAGCCGTACAACTTAGTGAGACCCTGTGTCAAAAAAAAAAAAAAAAAAAAAAAAGGAGGCTGAGGTCCATCTCAGTGGTAGGAGCACTTGTCTAATATGTACAAGGCACTGGGTTCAACCCCCAGTACTGAAAAAAAAAAAAAAAGATTGACAACCAGACATTCTGTGTTCCCTGATTGAGAGGACATGTCACCAACCATAGTCTTGCCAAACTGATCAAGCCTGAACCAAATCTGGCCTCTGCATTCAGCTGACATTTGGTAGAAAACACATAGCACAGAGAAATATGCTGCCTTGAACCATGTACGAGAAATCACCCAAATCCAGACAGTGGAAAATCTAGGTTTGAGTAAGAATCTTGAAAGTAAAAGAAATTAAAAAACCCAACCATTTGTGTGTGTGTGTGTGTGTGTGTGTGTGTGTGTGTGTGTGTGTGTGTGGTGACTAGGATCTAACCCAGGGCCTTAATGCATGCTAGGCAAACACTATACCATTGAGACACATCCCCAACATAACTATTTTTTAATGAGCAAGACTAACCTATAATGTTTGGGGGCACAGACTTGGGTGATATAACTATAACGAAATGCAAAGAAGTAATTACTATTAAAGTTAGGTTAATGGTCAGTGGTTTGAAATTGGATAGGTGAACCAGGTGTGGTTGTTGTTGTTGTTGTTGTTAGGTGGCGTTGCGTCGGTATTCGACTCATAGCGACCCTCATAGGGTTTTCAATGGCTGACTGTTTCGGGATTGCTTTTGGGAGTAGATTGCCAGGTCCTTCTCCCATAGGTGTGGTGGTACATGCCTGTAATTCCAGTGCTCAGGAGGCTAAGGCAGGAGGCTCGACATGAATTTAAGGCCAGCCTGGTCTACATAGCGAGTTCCTGACCAGCCTGAGCTACACAGTGAGCCCCTGTCTCAAAAACAAACAAACAAACAAACAACAACAACAAAAAACCCAAACCAAAAGTTCTAATTGTAAAAAAATGCACCCAACATAAAATGGACCATCTTAACCATCTTAAGTATATAGTTCAATTGTGTTAAGTTTTCACATGGTTGTGCAACCAGGCTCCAGAACTTTTCATCTTGTGAAACTGAAATTCTATACTTATTACGTAACAACGACCCGTGTCTTCCTCCCTCCAGCCTGTGGCAGTCACCATTCCACTTTCTGTCCCTATGAATTTGACTACTCCAGGTAGGTGCCTTGTATAAGTGGAATCATATAGTATTTGTCTTTGTATGACTGGCTTATTTCATGTAGCAAAATTGTCTCATGAACTATCCTAGTAAAAGTTCTCTCTCTCTTTTTTTTTTTTTTTTGTGGTACTGGGGGTTGAATCAAGAGCCTTGCACTCGCATGCTTTGTAAGTGCTGTACCACTGAGCTGCACCCCCAGCCCATTTTTTTCACTTTTTGAGACAGGGTCTCTTTGAATTACACAGGCTGCCTCTGGTCTCCAACTTGAAATCCTCCTGCTTCTACCTCCCGAGTTGCTGGGATTACAGGCATGCGCCACCACATCCGGCCTAAAAATTCTCTTAAATCCCTATAAATTGGAAATTTTAAACATGGAAAATAAGAGAGTATAATTAATTCCTATAACCCATTACCTAATTCTAACAATTATCATCAATTGGCCATTTTTGTTTCATATATTCCATGACTTATTTTTTGTTAGGATTTCCCCCAACATTTCATTATGAAAAAGTTCAAACATACAGAGAAGCTCAAAGGAGACAATGCGATGTAGATCCTATAATTAATTTTTGCCATATTTGCATGATTGGTACATTTTGCTACATTTGATTACATCTGTTCATCTTTCCATCCCTCTATTACCTGTCCATCTTATTTATTGATGCACTTCAAATTATATTGTCTTGTCCTTGCTAGAATAGTTTTAAGGAAAACCCCAGATATATGGCTGGGATTTAGCTCAGTTGGTAGAGTGCTGCACTGCAGTCTCTGAGGCCCTGAGTTCAATTCCCAGTACCGCAAAAATGGGAGAAGGGCCTGGCAATCCACTCCCAAGGCAATCATGAAACAGTCAGCCATTGAAAACCCTATGAGGGTCGCTATGAGTCAGATACCGACTCGATGGCACCTAACAACAACAACCAGACATACTGCTTCACTCATAAATACTTCATTTGTTGTTGTTGTTAGGTGCTGTCCAGTCAGTATCCAACTCATAGCCATCCTACGTACAACAGGTGAAACACTATTGTCAGTGCTTTTCTGCTGTTCATAGGGTTTTCAATGCCGGATTGTTTTTTGGGAGTGGGTTGCCGGGTCTGTCTCCCAAGCCTACAGCACCTGGTGTTTCCAGGCGGTCTCTCATCCAAGTACTAACCAGACCTGACCCTGTGTAGCTTCTGAGATCGGACGGGATCGGATGCCATAGTGGTATGGCTTCAGGCAATACTTCACTATATACTGTATATTTTTTATTCTAATCTGTATCTTTTCAACAGTTTCAGAAAGCTACAAAATCAGATGCCTATTAGAATCTGATTAGTACTGTAAACAGGTCCTATTCGTTTTAACATAACTACAAAACGGTTATCACACCTAGTAAAGTGAACAATAATTCGTTGATACCATCTCATACCCAGTACATATTTAGTGTCTATGTGGAGAGTTCTGAGTTACTCAGACCATGTGGGCACTGTCTTTCCAAGTGTCTTGGAGTCTCTGCAAAGTCCCTGGGCCAGATCCCTTTGTGAAGGTTGTAGGGTCTTCCTTCTGACCCCAGCTGCTCTGCTTGCCTCTATGGATCCCAGCAGACTTAAGGCTCCTGGCAACAGTGGTATCAGCAAGAGAGCCCCAGCTTGAACATGGTAGCCAACAGGGACTGTCCTCAGAGTTTCCTGTACACAGAGAAATATAGTGGCTCATGGGTGGTGAGGGAGAACCCTGATCTGGCCTCAGAGCAGCTGAGTCACAGGAACTGAGACAGATGCTCTTGCTGGGAGTGAGCAACCTATGGGTGCCATCATTTTACAGGAACAGAGATAGACAAGTTCCTGGTGTATAAGACAATGAAGAAATGCCTGTTCAGTCTTTTGCCAATTTTTTAAAATTGAGTGGTTTGTTTTCTAACTGTTGGGTTATGACAGTACTTTGTACGTATTCCAACAGCACTTTTGCTGCGTGGGTGTTTGCAAGTATCTTCCTCTAGTATGCATTTTGTCTTCATTATCTTTTTAGTGGAGGAGGAAAGCAGTGTGTTCCAGTTGTGTTTATTGTCCAGGAAGAACTCAGTGTTATATTGCATCCCGCAATAAGGGAGGTAATACAGTACTGCTTTCTTTCAAAATGTTATTGGCGTGAAATTTATATAACATAAAATGAATACCTGTTTTCTTTTGAGACAGGGTCTCCTTATGTATCCCAGGGGGGCTTGAACTCTCAATCCTTCTGCCTCGGCCTCACCAGTGCTGGGATTACAGGCACATGCCACCACACTCAGTCAAAATTAATCCTTTAAAGTGAACAATTCAGCCAGATGCAGTGGCACAGGCCTGTCATCCCAGCAACTCGGGAGGCTGAGGCAGGAGGATGACAAGTTTGAGGCCAGAGGAAGCTTGTGCAAGTTAACAAGACCCTGTCTCAAGATAAAGGGGGTAAAAATGTGCTAGAGGTGAAGCTCAGTGGTAGAGCACTGTGCAAAGTATGCACAAGGCCTTCAATTCAGCCCCCCAGTACCACAAAAAATAGTAATAAAATAAAATAAAGTGAACAAGCCGGGCACAGTGACTCACACCTGTAATCTCAGTGGCTCTGGAGGTGGAGGCAGGAGGATTGCAAGTTCAAGACCAGAGGCAGTCTGCATAATTTAGCGAGACCCGATCTCAAAAATTGAAAAAAAATGGGCTGTGGGTGCAGTTCAGTGGTCCAGCACTTGCAAAGCATGCAGGTGCGAGGCCCTGGGCCTCTTTATATATTAGGGATTATAGACATTTACCGCAAAATAAATAAATAAATAAGTGAACAATTCAGTGGCATTTTGTAATTCATAATGTTGTGCAACTGTATCTTTACTTCCAAAACATTTCCTCACTCCAAAGTGAAACCCCTGATCCAGGAAGTAGTTTCTCCTCATTTCTCCCTCTCTCTAGCCTCTCACAATCACCAATTTGAGTTCTGTTTCAATAGATTTGCCTATTCTGGATATTTCATCTAAATGGAATCATCCATCCCGGTGCTGTGGTGCATACCTATAATCCCAGCGACTTGGGATGTGAAGGTAGGAGAATCATGGATTCAAGGCCAGAGGCAGCCCGTGTAACTTAGTAAGACCCTGTCTCATATAAAAATAAAAAATGGGCTGAGGGTGCAGCTCAGTGGTAAAGCACTGGCCTTAGTATGTGTGACACCCTGGGTTTAATCCCTAAGTACTGCAAAAATAAATAAGTAGATAGATAGATGGACAGATAGATAGATTCTGTGACCCTTTGGGTCTGGTTTCTTTCCCTTAGGATCATGGTTCTGAGGCTCATCCATGTTTCAGCACATATCAGTATTTCATTCTTTTTACGCCTCAGTAATAGTCCACTGTATGCACATATTACATTTCGTTTCTCCACTCCTCTTTTGGTGAATATTTGGGCTGTTTCCACTTTCCGACTATGGTGAATAGTGCTGCTATGAACATTCATGCATTCATGTCCATGAGTGTGTTTGAGTACCTGCTTTCAATCCTGTTAGGTATGTATCCAGGAGTAGAATTTTGGAGTCATATGGTAAAAGTGTTTAACATTTTTAAGGAATCATCGAACTTTTCCACCAGTGGGTGAACTATCCCACATTCCCACCAGCAGTGTGCAGGGGTTCTAATTTCTCTGGATCCTTGCTACCATTTGTTATTTTCTATTTGTTTTTTTTTTTCTTAAATTATAGCCAGAACAAGTAGGTATGAAGTAGTACCTCACTGTGGTGGTGATTTACATTTCCATAATGATGAATGCCCCTACATGTCTGTAAGTTTGTCAGGCTATGGGAGGTTGCATGTTGCTGTGATACTGAAAGCTATGCCACTGGTATTTCAGATTCCAGCAGGGCCACCCATGGTGGACAGGTTTCAGCTGAGCTTCCAGACTAAAACAGATTAGGGAGAAGGACCTGGCAGCCCACTCCCAAAACAATTAGCCATTGAAAACCCTATGAATAGCAGAGAAGCACTGCTAAATAGAGTGGAAAATGAGCCCCCTCCAGGTTGGAAGGCATTCAAGAAAGACTGGGGAAGAGTCCACCTTAATGACAAGAATGGAGTAAAGCCCCTGGGACCTCCACTTGCTGATGTGGCACGATTCAAAATGAGAAGAAACATAGTAACTACAACGTTGGGCTCAAACATTAAAAGATCATGTGCATCACAAAGTATCGGGGAATGTCTTGTCCTAGTGTACACAGAGTCACTATGAGTCAGACCCAACTTGACCGCACATAACAACAGCAACGAATAATGTTTTCATGTACTCATTGCCCATTTGTATATCTTGTTTGGAAGAATTTCTCTGCCCTTTTTTTGTAGTACTGAGAGGCGAAACCTGTGGGGCGTGCACCTCCCGTCCAACCTGGATGTTCAAATGGGAGATGCCGCCATGCACACAGATACTAAACACAACTCACTCAGGACCCTCAGGTGAGGGGCTTGGGCTCCTGCAGCCCTTGGGAACGCCAGTGGAGATGGGAGAAAGGAAAAAGCCTCAGGTGCTTTTGCCTTGCAGGGACACACAGCTCTTTATTTCTCTCTCTGCCCTCATAAGGGGCACTGGGTCCAAGAGCCTTTCCTCAGCTTGCTTGTAGTCCATCATTGCTTGAGAGTGCCGTCTAGTTGTCCTGGTCTCAGTGGTCACGAGGAGAGAGAGTTCTATCTTCTTTGGTGGTCCAGGCAAGAGAGAGAGAGAGTTCTTGCTTCATTGGTGGTCAGATGGAGAGAGAATTCTTGTGTACTGGGTGGTCCGCAATAGAGAGGGAGAGAGCTATTTCCTTGCAGATGGTCTGGGTGAGAGAGAGCCAGCTGCTGCAGTGCAGCTCCTTATATATCCTGAGCCAATCAGCTTTGAGTCCCATTGTCCAAACAGGTTCGGGGGATTTATGAAGGGTTTTATACAAATGCCCAATCAAGTTATTTTCATTTTCCCTAGATTTCTAATTTACAAACCAGATCTTTAAAAACCATTTTCCCAGTTTGGGGGGAAAATTTCCTCCGAATTTTCCCCTATAGAAACCCAGTGTCTTGTGTATACTTTGCAGCACTCTTCCACTGAGCTGTACCCTCAGCCTCTTTTCAAAAAGTTTTTTATTTTGAGACAGGGTCTCACTAAGTTGCACAGGGTGCCAATGGCCTCAAACTTGCAATCCTCCTACCTCTACCTCTCAAGTCACTGGCATTATAGGTATGCCCTATGGCACCTGGCTCTATTTTTTAAATTGGATTTTAAAAAACATTTTTGTTGTTGAGCTGCAAAAGTTCTTTATATATTAGGGATTATAGACATTTACCAGCTATATGATTTTCAAATGTTTTCTCTTATTCTGGAGATTATCTTTTTGCTTACATGTTTGCTCATTTTTTTGTTTTTGTTTGTTTGTTTTTGAGACAGGATCTCTCTCAGGCTAGTCTCAAATTCACAATCCTGCTGCCTCACCCTCCCCAGTACTGGGATTACCAGTGTGTGCTACCACACTCGGCTCTGGATGTTGCCTTTTAACTTTCTGATAATGTCCTTTGGGACACAAAAGTGTTTCACCTGGGTCAAGTCTAATGTATCTAATTTTTCCTTTGTTGTGCTTTTGTTGTCATATCTAAGAATCCATTGCCACACCTGTAATCCCAGCAGCTGGGGAGGCAGATGTGGAAGGATCACAAGTTCGAGGCCAGAGGCAGCCTGCATAATTTAATGAGACCCTGTCTCAAAATAAAAAAAAAATAAATAAAAAATGGGCTGGGGGTGCAGCTCAGTGGTAGAACATTTGCAAAGTATGAGCAAGGCCCTGGGTTCAACGCCCAAGTACCACAAAAACAATCCATTGCCAAACCCAAGGTCAAGAAAATTTATTCCTTATGTTTTCTTCTAAGAGTTTTATGGGTTTACATAAAATGCTTGAAGAATACATGGGGGAAATCTGGATGTGGTAGCACATGTCTATAATCTCAGCACTCAAGAGGCTGAGGTGGGAGGATTGACATGAGTTCAAGGCCAGCCTGGGCTACATAGTGAGCTCCTGTCTCAAACAAATAAAAAACATAGAGGAAAACTCCTTGACATTGGTCTTAGCAATGATTTTTTGGATGTGACATCAAAATCCTAGGCAACAAAACAAAAATAAACAAGTGTGATGACATCAAACTAAAAAGCTTCTATACAGCAAAGGAAACAACAAAATGAAAAGGAAACCTATGAAATGGGAGAAAATACTTGCAAACTATATATGTGATATGGTGGTAATATATAAAATATACAAGGGGCACATACAACTCAGTAGTAAAAAAAAAAAAAGCCTGATGATAAAGTAGGCAGGCTAGGATATAGCTCAGTGGTAGAGTGCTTGCCTTGCATGGCAAGGATCTGAGTTTGATTGATCTTCAGCACTGGAAAAAAAGGTAAAAGATACAAACAGACATTTTTAGAAGAAGACATAGAAATGGCCAACAGGTATACAAAAAGTTGCTCAGCTGTCACCATTGTAGCAGAGAAATCCACCAAAGCAAACTCGTTGGGGGCAGAGATATATTGGGAGTTCACAATCAGTAGGTCAGTCCATAATGGCGGGAGGACAGGCATGGCAGCAGCAAGAGGCAGGACCCATGGCAGACAACCTTACATCTTTGTGAGCAGGAAGCAGAGAGTGAGCTGGACTGCAGGTCTCCAGTGTAAAACCTCCAAAGGCCCACTCCTAGGGAGCTACTTCCACCAAAGGCCCACCTTCCAAAGTTCCACAACCTCCTAGGACAGCGCCACCAGATGGGGACTGAATGTTAACACACATGGCCTTTGAGGGACACTTTATATTCAAACTATGACACCAATCATCAGGGAAATGCAAATCAAAACCACAATGAGATATGTCATCTCATCCCAGTTAGAATGGCTATTATCAAAAAGACAAAAAATAGCAAATACTGGTGAGAATACAGAGAAAGGGAAACCTTTAAACACTGTTGTTTGTTGTTATAGTTTGAATATGAAATGTCCCCCACAGGCTCATGTGTTGAACACTTGGTGGCCAGCTGGTGGCACTATTTTTGGAAGTGGTGGAAACTTTAAGAGGTGGGGCCTGTCTGGATAAAGTGGATCACTGGGGGCATGCCTTTGAAGGTTATATATGATCCCAAGTCCCCTCCCTGCTCTCTGCTTCCTGTCTACCATGGGGTGAACAGCCTCCTCCACATGCTTCTACCACCATGATGTTTTGCCCAAGTGCATAGAGCCAAGCAATTGTGGACTTAACCTTCTGAAACTGTGAGCCAAAATGAATCTTTCCTCCCTTAAGTTGTTCTTTAAGTTATTTTGGCCACAAGCATGCAAAATTAACTAACACAGTGGTAATGTAAATTAGTACAGCCATTATGGAGAATAGTACAGAGGTTTCTCAAAAAACTAGAAATAGAATTATCACATGACCCAGCAATCCTGCTTCTGGATATTTACCAAAGGAAAGGAAACCAGTATGTCAAAGAGATACTTCACATATTTATTGCCACACTATTCACAATAGCTAAGATATGGAATCAACCTATGTATTCAATGACAGATGAACAAAGAAAACGTGGTATATACACAATGGAATTTTATTCTGCCATAAAGGGGAATGAAATCCTGTCATTTGCAGCAACATGGAGGGAACTAAAGATCATTATGTTAAGTAAAATAAGCCAACCACATAAAGACAAATACTACATGCCTTCTCATGGACTCATATGTGGGAGCTAAAAATGGAAGTAGAGACTATAAGAGTGATTACCAGAGGCTAGGAAGGGTAAAGGGGAGATGGAGAGATGATTAATGGGTGCAGGGTACAATTGGATATAAAAAATAACTTGTAATGTTCTATGTTGTTGTTAGGTGCCTTTGAGTCAGGTCCAGCTCATAGTGACGCTACATAGAACAGAATGAAACACTCTCTGACATTGTGCCATGCACATGATCTTTTTCATGTGTAAGCCCATTTTTACAGTCACTTTGTCAATCCATCTAGGGGAGGGTCTTCCTTTTTCTCCTTGACCTGGCACACTCCCAAACATGGTGTCCTTCCCCAGGGATTGGTCTCTTCTGACAACATGTTCAAAATACATGAGATGCAGTTTAGCCATCCTTGCTTCCAAGGAGCACTCTGGTTGCACTTCTTCTAGGATGGATCTGTTGGTTCTTTTGGCAGTCCATAGTATATTCAATATTTTTATCCAGCACTATAATTCCAAAGCATCAATTCTTCTCCTGTTTCCCTTTATTCAACACCCAGCTTTCCCAACATACGATGCAACTGAAAACAGGATGGCATGAGTCAGGTGCCCCTTTGTCTCCAATGTGTCATCTTTACTTTTCACCATTTTAATGAAGTCTTTTGCAACAGCTTTTCCCAACGCAAAGCATCTTTTTTATTTCTTGACTGCTGCTTCCATGGGTGTTGATGGTAGAACCAAGTGAAGAAAAATATTGGACAACCTCAATCTTTTCTCCATTTATCATGAAGTTGCTTATGGACCCAGTTGTAAGGACTTTTGTTTTCTTGATATTAAGGCACAATCCATATTGAAGATTGTGTTCTTTGATCTTCATCAGTAAATGTTTCAAATATTCTTCATTTTCTGCATGCAAAATTGGGTCATCTTCATAAGGCAGGTTGTTGTGAGTCTTCCTGCAATCCAATTTCTTCATAAAGTCCAGCTTCTTAGATTATTTACTCAGGATAGAGATTGAAGAGGTATGGTAAAAGAATACAGCCTTCATGCACACCTTTCTTGACTTTAAAACAAGCAGTGTTTCCTTGTTCTGTTCAAAAAACTGCTTCCTGGTCCATGTACAGACTCCGCAAGAGTACAATTAAGTGTTCTGGTATTCCCATTCTTTGTAATGTTATCCATAATTTGTTGTGATCCACACAGTCTACTGTTCTACAGCACAGTAAGATAACTGTGGTTGATAATAACAATTAATTGTATATCTCCAAATGACTAGTAGAGAGGATTTGGAATGTTCCCAACACAAAGAAATAATGAATGTTTGAGATGACTGATATGTGAATTACTGTAATCTGATCATTATTCATTGCATATATGTATTGAAATATCACACTGTACCTCATAAAGATGTACAATTATTATGTGTCAGTTCATTTCCTCTTACTTAAAATATATGTACATAGTTTTTCTTAGTGTTGTTTTATAATCCTTTTAATGCCCTGTGTTATGAAACAATATCCTGTTTTTTATTACTTATATTAATCATTTGTGTCTTCTTTTTTTATTTCCTAATCTGTCTATATGTTTATTAATTTTATTGATCCTTTCTGAGAACCAGACAGCAAGTGCTCTACCACTCAGCTACATACGCAGCCTATTCTTTTTTACTACAAACATTTAGTGGCATAAAATTAGTACAAATGACTACTTTAGTTGTATATTAGTTTCTTGTGGCTGCTGTAAACATGATTTTAGGGCTGGGGTTGCATCTCAATGGTAGAGTGCTTGTGTACTATGCTTGGCCCTGGGTTCCATCCCCAGCAGCCCCCCAAAAAAGTGAGTTCAAAAATTCAGAAACTTGCCGTGTCCATAATCTCAGCACTCAGGTAGCTAAGGCAGAAAGATCAGCAGCACTTTGAGGCCATCCTGTTCTACATAGTGAGTTCCAGGCCAGCCTGGGCTATACGAGACCATGTCTCAAAAACAAACAAACAAACAAAAATTATCATAAACATAATGGCTTAAAAACAAGATGAATAGCCAGGCATGGTGACACAAACCTGTAATCACAGTGGCTTGGGAAGTGGAGGCAGAAGGATCGTGAGTTCAAGACCAGAGGCAGCCTGTGTAAACTAGCGAGACTCTGTCTCAAGAAAAAAGTTAAAAATGGGGGTGCAGCCCATTAGTACAGCCTTCAAGTAATGGAAAAGAAAAGAAAAGAAAAGAAAAAGAAAGGAAAAAAGAGGATTTAATTTTCTCACAGTTATCAAGGCCAGAAATGTGAAATCAGTATCACTGGGCTGAAATCATGTGTTGCAAGGCCATACTACCTCTGGAAGCTTTAGGGAAGAATCCATTTCTGGAATCTTCCAGCTGCTAGTGACTGCTGACCCTCCCTGACTTCATTACTCCAATCACTGTCTTCAGGGTAAGACTGCCTTTCTTCTCTTCTGTATGTGTTAGATATTCTTCTGCCTCTCTGCCACCAGTGGCACAGCAGAGAGCTCAATCTGACCACCTAACTTGAGGAGTTCCCATAATTGGGTCCTCCACTCAGGTTAAAGAGGGTCCTTGGCTTCATCACAGAAAAGAATTTCAAGATGAGTCAGTAAGAGTGAAACAAAGTTGTAGAGTTTATTAAGTCTATACTACCTGTGGGGCCTCAGAGAGAGAGAGAAGTATCCAAGACATGGGGATGGGCTTCCCAAGAAAGACAAAAGAAAAAGGCCCTGGGCACATGTTCTCCCCACTTTTCTTTAATCTAGGTACATTCCATGTGATGTCAGTCCTGGGTGCCCAGCTCTGTGCACTCAGTGTGACATGAGACCCAAGCACCTAGAAAGGCCCTTGTCATGGGCTAGGGAGGTGCCAATAAGATCAAAAGGAAAGGTTCCATTATTTAAGTTTAAGAAAAAAGTCACAAGAGAGTTCCCTGGGCATGTCTTAAAAGAAGCACAGAATTACAGAGGGGAAAACAAAGTCAAACTCAAAGGCTACATACATTTTTGACCCCAAACATGGTTTATTACTATTTTTCTATTTCCATTATTTAAAATGTCTCTCCAGAATATCATCTCTACGCAGGCAGTCCTCAGCAGTTTTTGGTAGTTGTGTCAAAGTTCTTCATTCTCAGCTGGCAAGACTCATAGCAGATTCTGGGGTGAAAGCTCTTTCTCTTTCCATGTCCCCCACATTTCCCTTTCTACCCTGCCTTACCTTCCTTGTGGTTTTGGGCATTTCTCCAGCTACTGCTACTATTACACTGCTGCAGGGTTGCCTGGGTGGAAAACAAAAGTGGTAACAACAAAAATCCCTGCAGATTTCACCTTCTTTCTATCTCCCTCTCCCAGTTCTTTAAGCCAGAAGTAAAGGATTTCTCTTGGAGGCGAAAATAAAAATGGAGTCTCACTGCTGATTTGACATTTTTTTGGGATTTTTTTCTTTCCCTAACGTGCCCAACACCATTTCCTTTCCAGAGTCCTTTGGGAGCTACTCCATGCCTTCAGCCCACAGATTTTAGTTGCATTCAGGATGAGAGTGAAATGTCCTTCCTATACATGAAGTGAAACCAGAACCTATTTGAGTGTTTTTTTAATATTTTGTTTTGTTTTGTTTTTTTGCAATACTTGGGGGTTGGACCCAGGGCCTTGCGCATACTTTGCAAGTGCTCTACCACTGGGCTGCACCCCTAGCTCATTTATTTTTATTTATTTTTTTTAAATTTTGAGTCAGGGTCCTGCTAAATTACATAGGCTGCCTCTGACCTTGAACTCGTGATCCTCCTGCCTCTGCCTCTCAAATTGCTGGGATTACGGGTGTGAACCACCCCACCTGGCCTCTAGTTGTTGTTTAATTGGATGACTTCTATTTATATATCTTTGATGTTACTGTCTCATTCCTCTGTCGTCTACATTCTGCTATTGAGTCCATCAGGTGGATTTTTAATTTTGGTTATTGTATTTTTAGTTCTAAAAATTCCATTTGGTTCTTAGTCATCTTTCTCCGTTTCTTTGTTGAGACTTTCTCCTTATCATTGATTCCAAAAGTATTCTCTATTTCTTCTCAAGTTTTTTTTTTTTCAATACTGGGGGACTGAACATAGGGAATTGTGCATACTAGGCAAGTGCTCTACCAGTGAGCTGCACCTCCAACCCCCTTTCAATTTTATTTTTTATTTTGAGATAAGGTTTTACTAAGTTGTGCAAGCTTCCATTGGCCTTGAACTCGTAATCTGCTTGCCTCAGCCCCCCGATTTGCTGGAATTACAGGTGTGTACCACCCCACTGACTCAAGTGTTTTTGTAAGAGTTGCTTTAAAGTGTTTGTGAGATAATTCTAGCCTTGCTATTGACATCCATTGGTTGTATTTTACATTTTGATGGGAGATTTCCATAGCTCTTCTATGCTGAGTAATTTGGGTTGTATGCTGGACATCTTGGACATAATATTATGAGACTCTGGGTCTTATTTAAATCCTAAGGAGATTGTTGATATTTTTGTCTTAGCAGGCAATCCATCTGATTAGGTTCAGGTTTCAACTTCCAACCCATCTTCTGTGAGCAATAGATCCAATGTCAGTTCAGGTTTCACATAGTTTGCAGGGTCCTTCAGATCTTTTTCTGGGGTACACCACTCATTATTCAGTGTGGGACCTAGCTGGTGTTCTATCTTAGTTCATTTTCAAATACTTTACTATATTAATCAGGAGGAATTCTATGCATGTTGCAGCCCTGGAGTTCACAGACAGTTTTATGGGGCTGCTTTACCAAGTTCTTCCCTTTGAAGAAGGAGGTAGGTCCCACATTTCTGAGACCACAGTTCCACCAACTACAGAGTAAGCTCTGGCTCCTATGAAGTCTTGTTTGGCCATTGCTGTCACTACTATGAGATTGCTCAGGGGCTTGGGTACCTGATAAAATTAAAATAAATAGTAGGAGATTTCCATACTCTGAGTATTTTTCCCTCCCTCCCTCCCTCCCTTCCTCCCCCCTTTCTTTCTTTCTTTCTTTCTTTCTTTCTTTCTTTCTTTCTTCCCTCTCCTCTCCTCTCCTCTCCTCCTCTCTCTCTCTCTCTCTCTCTCTTTTCATTACTGGAGATGAAACCTAGGGCCTTGTTCATGCTAACCATGTGCTCTACCACTGAGCTACATCCCCAGCCCCAAGAATTCTCTTTTTTATTCCTCAAGCCACAACTAGAGGGCTTCTAGATTCCTCTCTCTTTCTCTCTTTCTCTCTCCCTCCCTCCCTCCCTCCCTCCCTCCCTCCTCCTCCTCTTCTCTCTTTCTCTCCACCACAGTGCACACTTTTGGGTTTCAACGGGCATTAAGTTCAGGCTGGAGAACACTAGTGGGGAGAGGGAATGGTCAACTCACACTTTTTTTTCTGATACTTGAGGGCTGAATTCAGCACAAACTTTGCAAGTGCTCTACCATTGGGCTGCCCCTCAGATCACTTTTTATCTTTTATTTTGAGTCAGGGTCTCACTAAGTTACACAGGCTGCCTCTGGCCTTGAACCTGTGATCCTCCTGCCTCCATCTCTCAAGTCACTGGGATTATAGGCATGTGCCACTGAGTCCGACAACTCACTGTCATTTCAATGGTCCTACAAAGTCTGGTGTTCTTCTCCAGTCCTCTTGCTACTATACACTTCTCAGAGCCTTCAAGTAGCTGGTCCATGCATTTTGTCCAGGTTTTGTAGCTGAATGAGCTCTGTGGTGTCTGTTTCTCATGTACACTGCATCCATTGATGTCTCTGTTTGTAATTGTCTCTTGTTTTGTACACTTTAGGCTGGCTTGCTAGGGATCACCCCTTGTCTGTATAGCTTTGTGTGCAGCCAGAGGTTGATCACAGGTTGTGCTTAAACATGTCCAGCCATGTTTGACTTGAGAACACAAACCTCAGGCCATTTACAAGGCTGCCCTGGCTTTTCCTTTTCACTGGACTTGCTTTTGTCTTCTCTGTGCATCCACAAACTTAGTTTGTCAAGGACAGGTGGCCAGTGTGGGTCTGCTCTGACCTCTGCTCCCCATGTGCATGGTCTTTAGTCTACCTAAAACACAGACAGAACTTAGCAAGGCCTCTATAGATAGCTTCCCTCCCACATATCTGTTTTAAGTTCCCAGGAGACCAGTCTATTGCTGGTCCCAAGCAGCCTGGAAGGTCAGGCTGAGGAGCACTGCTGGCCTTCTCCATTTGCTTGCTGCTGAGATAGTCACAGATCATGCTCCAAGTCATGCTAGTCACCTCCAGCAGCAGCAGTAACAGGGAACTTTGTTCCCATGGCCTCCCCTGCCCAGCCCTGCCTTGGTTGAACTGTGGCACCAATAGAGCAAGGGGAAGGATGGGATCCATGCTAGGAAAACAAAACAAAACAAAACAAAACACTACAATCTGCACTGTTCTGAGCCAAAGTTGAGTCATTTTGATGAATAAAACACTTCTCAGTTCTAGTGTGCACTTGGTAGAATCCCAGAGTACTGAATCAGTTGCTTTTGACAGTTTTTTTCTGCAGCTTTATAGTTGTTTTGAAGGGAAAGGATTTTTGCCAACCTCCTTTCCATTGTGCCAGAAGCAGAGTTGCCTTAAGTTTTCTACAAGCAAAAATAATTGAAGAAGCCAGCTCACCTGCTGCCAGCCCCAAACTTCAATTTGAAATAGGTACAATCTACTGGGACAGGATTGCTGGTCTCTTCACAGACCGCAGAATGACACCTCTGTTGATGCCTAACAGTATGATTGTTGTTGTTGTTAGGTGCCGTCGAGTCGGTATCCGACTCATAGCGACCCTCATAGGGTTTTCAATGGCTGACATTTTCAGGATTGCCTTGGGAGTGGATTGCCAGGTCCTTCTCCAATTTTTGTGGTGCTGGGAATTGAACTCAGGACCTCAGAGACTGCAGCGCAGTGCTCTACCAACTGAGCTAAATCCCAGCCCCAACAGTATGATTAAGACTCCACAATTTCCCATCAAAGACATACTCTTTTTTTTTTTTTTTTTTTTTTTGTGGTAGTCCGAGTTGAACCATGGGCCTCACGCCTGCATGCTCTGCAAGTGCTCAACCACTGAGCTGCGCCCCCAACCCAATTTTTTTACTTTTTGAGACAGGGTCCTGCTAAATTATGCAGACTGCCTCAGGTCTCGAACTTGCGATCCTTCCACCTCCGCCTCCCCAGCTGCTGGGATTACAGGCGTGCGCCACCGTGCCTGGCAAAGATACACTCTTGAGTACTACACCCTACCATTTTCTTCTTCTGTATTCTAGAATTTAATTCTTTTATCTTTTTTCTTTCTTTCGTACTTTTTTTTGTAGTAGAGGGCTGAGCCCAGGCCCTTGCACATGCATATTTTGCAAGTGCTCTACCACTGAGCCGCACTCTCAGTCCCCTTTTTTATTTTTTATCTTGAGACAGGGCCTCACTAAGTTGCACAGGCTGGCTTTGGCCTTAACTTTGCTATCCTCCTGCCTCTGCTGGGATAATCCCAAATTGCTGGGATTACAGGTGTGCACCATTACGCTCACCTCGAATTTCTATAACTTTCAACTTCTAGAAATCTCGTCACTTCCCCAAATTGGAATGCTCAGGACAACAGTGAATTGCATCATCAGACCCAGCATGCTTACAAAAACATCTTCCATTTTACCATTTTCAACCTTTCCATTTCATTTTAGTGGTTCCATGTTAAATTGGATATAGCTGTATTTCATTCATATATCCAGTCTGAGATTCTCTATCATTATTAGATGAGTTTAATCATTTGTACTCAGTGTAATTCTTTGGTCTCACCTCGACAGCAGTGTGTCTTAATGGGACATTCAGCAGTTTGGAGTCAGCTTTTGTTTTCACAATGAAGGTATAAGGTGCTACTGGTATCCAGTCATGAGATCTAGGCCAAGAATGCGGCCATACATCCTTCACTGCATAGTCTGATCCCCACAACAAAGAAATTGTTCTAAATATTTGGGAATTCTAAGTTCTATTTCTTAATAACTATCTCCTTGAGATGCAATCATTGACATCACTGGGCTGTGACTCACCAACCTGCTTCACACCCTACGGGAATGCTTCATTTGCTTACTTCCAACGGCCCCTAATCACTATACCACATATTCAGCAAAACTGGCCCCAGAAGCTGGTGTCGATTAACAAAAACTCATCTAGAATCACCTCCATCTACTGTCTTCCAGGATACCCACTTACTTTACCCACAAACCCTTTAATTACTGACCTATAATCACTAAAAGGTATAGGCTTCATAAATGTTAGGCCCACACGGACCACACAGAACATAACCCATCCTGCAGTCATCAGTCCTATGGACCCTAACCACTGCCTCCTAGAGCATCCGCATCTAAGACACTCACAAATCCCTACCTTGCAGCATGGGAGTTGTCACTGCCATCCTCACAACAAGAGAAAAAGCTGAGCAAACTGGAAAACAACAACTCTTCTTCGATTTATCTGAGAATTGAAGTCACAGGGCAAATTGATGTCCTGAAAATGGGAAAGACAGAAAAATACAAAGAATCACACTTAACAGGAGTAGAAACCATTGGTAGGAAAAGTTAAACTATACTGGATGAACTACTGGAGTCTGAGCTGCTCTCACCTGTTGGGTGTAAAGTTTCTCAGTCCCTTTATCCCGGCCAAAACTTGGCATGGTCCAGTTCTTCAATTTATCATAGTTAGGTTTTTGTTGTTGCTGTTGTTTGTTTTTTGCGGTACTTTGGAGTTGAACCCAAGGCCTCGCACATACTTTGCAAGTGCTGTATCAGTGGCTACACCCCCAACCAACTTTTTTAAAATTTTGAGACAGGGTTTTGCTAAATTACACAGGCTAACTGTGGCTTTGAACTCATGATCTTCCTGCCTCAGCCTCCCAAATCATTGGGATTAGAGGCATGTGTCATTGCATCTGGCTCAATTTATGATAGTTTAGCAAGCATCAATAATGTATCATAGTTGTTTTAAGTTGCATCTCTATAAATATTGAGTTTAACATCTCTTCATGTTTCTTAGCATCTCTCTCATGAACTGTCGTATGCTCTGCTTATTTTTCTTTTAGAGTTCCTATGCTTTTGTTGTAGCTTCAGGTTTGCAGGAGTTCTTTGTATATATTAAATATTATTCTTGGTTGATGTTAGGCATTTAAAATATTACCTCGCAATTTTACATATGCCTGTTAAGTTTGCCTTATGGTTTCCTTCATTGAGCAGACATCCTTCTGTAATGTAATGATGTTTATCAAACTTTGCCTTATAAATTGTGCTCGTGGTTTTCTTTAAGCCCTTCTTCACTCTGTTTAAGCAGGATTAAAGCAGCACTAGGGAGGCTGAGACAGGAGGATCACTTGAGTCCAGGAATTGGACACCACCCTGGTCAACATAGTAACAGTGAGACCCTTCCCCCTCCCCCTAACACACACAGACACACACACTCTTTCTCTGTCTCTCTATCTCTCTGTGTCTCTGTGTCTGTCTCTCTGTCTCTGTCTCTACACACACACA